>CM060894.1:114995000-115140000 GCA_030762935.1 Hymenopus coronatus
GCTGGTGCTGGTAGTGCTGGTGGTGGTGGTGCTGGAGCTGGTGGTGGTGATGGTGGTGGTGGTGGTGCTGGTGCTGGTGGTGGTAGTGGTGTTGGTGGTTGTAGTGGTAATGCTGGTAGTGGTGGTGGTGGTGCTGCTTGTAATGCTGGTGCTGGTAGTGCTGGTGGTGGTGGTGCTGGAGCTGGTGCTGGTAGTGCTGGTGGTGGTGGTGCTGGAGCTGGTGCTGGTAGTGCTGGTGGTGGTGGTGCTGGAGCTGGTGCTGGTAGTGCTGGTGGTGGTGGTGCTGGTGCTGGTGGTGGTAGTGGTGTTGGTGGTTGTAGTGGTAGTGCTGGTAGTGGTGGTGGTTCTGGCGGTGGTGGTGGTAGTGGTGTTGGTGGTTGTAGTGGTAGTGCTGGTAGTGGTGGTGGTGGTGCTGGCGGTGGTGGTGGTTCTGGTGGTGCTGGTTGTGGTAGTGATGTTGGTGGTTGTAGTGGTAGTGCTGGTAGTGGTGGTGGTGGTGCTGGCGGTGGTGGTGGTTCTGGTGGTGCTGGTTGTGGTAGTGATGTTGGTGGTTGTAGTGGTAGTGCTGGTAGTGGTGGTGGTGGTGCTGGCGGTGGTGGTGGTGTTGGTGTTGTGTGTGTCCGTGTGTCTGTGAATACGATAACTCAAAAACGAAAAGTCGGTAAAGTACCAAGCTTGGTATTTGAGATTAGTATCTTCCATGGATGTGACACGAAGATTCTGAGATAAATGCCCCCAACCCAAACTACTCTTTACATGATACAAATATCAAAGATTTTGATTTTCTCAAAAATGACTGTAACGATTTTGATTAACATATCGATTATAAAAAATATTTACATGGCAAATAAAATGTAGATATATATTGACTTTTCTGGGAATCACACAAAAATTGTAGATCACCTTAAAATACATAATTTCTGTTATAAATGTTATTTTCGTGGAATTGATCATTCCTGAGATAATTCTTGTTATTTGTTTCAGATTTAAAATACTTAAACTTTTCTTACACGGAAAGTTGTAAACTTCTGACCCTGCAAACAAACGGACTTCAATCATATGGCAACCAGCTTTTAAAAGATTTGGTTATCGTTTTAGCCTAATGTATTGCCTTATTTCTCTTCCACTTATAAAGAAGCAAGTAATTAAGACAATATTTGCTAATGTTTATCTTATCATAACTAGTTAGAAGCATAAGCTTTTTAACAATAATTTGTTGCAGCGATTCAGAGAAAGTCATCTGAATGGAACACATCAGATGTTTAAATGATAAAATAAATAAAGGTGTTAAATGAACACTGCTATCAAATGTTAAACCAATGTTCATGAGTGCCAATTGAAATTAATTAAAGTTTAAGCGAAACTTATATATGGAGACTGTTAAAAATAATCTGATGTGCTAAATATATTTGACCTTATCTAGCTATTTGGCCCATTTTTTTTTTTTCATTTATATAGCCCCCTTTCTCATCTAAGGTCATATCGGGGGCTTAGGTTTACGTTGGGTTTAAACTATTTTATTTCCTCAAACACGCACACATTCACTCTCACATACATACTTCCAGACTCGGTGGGGAATAGGGAATAATTCTGGTTAAAGAAAAAGTCCCCGCCCCAGCCAGGAATCGAATTCGGGACCTCCGGGTGAGAAGTCAGCTCGCTGACCACTCGACCACAGAGGCAGTCTTGGCCCATTTTTGCTTCTTCTGCAACCCACTCTTAACGTTTCTTTTTCTTTCTATTTTCTTTCTTTAGCACGTATGTACAATGTGCATAGTAGATAGAGAAGGTAGTGTATTCCAGCCAAAAGTTAATTACCGAGACTTCATCGGAAATACATGGTTTGAGTGAATTCAAAAAAATTTTTAGAAAACGGTCAGGGTGTGTATTTGTATGTGTGTCTGTGTGTATTTTTATATATGTGTGCGTATGTATGTTTGAGTTATAGGACAACATTACTCAGAAAAGAAAAGTAGGTTAAATACCAAACTTGATATTTTAGTTCATCATTTTCCAAGGATGCGACACGAGAATTTTCAGCAATATCCCCCATCCCATACTCTCTAACGTGGAAAAAAACTTTTCCATTTTCTAAACATTTCTGTAACGATATTAAAAATGTTGATATGTCAAATAAATTGTATATTCGGCATTTCTTGGAAATAGCCCCTGAAGTTCTTTCTGAGTGACTTTTGTATTAAACCGTAAGATTTACATAAAAATGTAGATCTCACTAAAACACACAGTGTATACATTTTAGAGCCACCATTTCAAGAGAATCCTACTCCCTGTTGTTGTTGTTGTTGTTGTTGTTGTTGTTTCAGTTTTAAAATGTTATTAAAAGGGAAGACCTTGCCCGATTCATCTCTCTCGAATTTCAATGATAATCGCATTGCGACGGCTTTTGAAACTTTAACTATCGCTTTAACCTAGTTAGTTCCTTATTTTAGTTCTACTTATAAGGAACCAAGGTAATGTTTATCTCAATTAGTATGATCTAGATAAAAGAATAATCTTTCGTAAGAATTTTTTGTTTGTAGAACAGATAGAGAGAGTCATGTGAATAGAACACATCAAACTATTCTACCTAGTTTACTTTAATCAAGCTAAATGTTTTCAGAAAAGCTGGCATTAAACAACTGAGATTAAGTGGGTATGTTAGGTCCTTTACGAACATGAATATATACTAATACATTACGCTCTAGCAACGTAAAAAATGCTACTCCAACTAAAACAAAAATAATTAAAATGTGGTTTAAGTGACCATTACTTGCATTTCAGTGATCTGAAGCTTATTCTTTAGATAACTCAGCTGATGAAATCCTTAGCAGATGTAGATTCAATTACAATAGGTATAAATTTGTGGTGCTAACCTATTTCCAGACCGCTTTTACTACTTGTGGCACCGCAGGGTGAAGAGATCGAAAAGGGTGCGACAGTGAATAACTCTTACGATAATCACTGTTCCAATTGCTGATTAATTGTTCTTTCCTACAATCCACGCAGGTATAGAACAAGTTTGGAAACGTAGAATCAAACTGAAAAATGTTATGTCTTGCCAGCATGTTGCCAGTCAGATACGGATATCAAGATCCGTGTTTCAATCCCGACTTTGGTATTTAATTCTATCTTTCCAGGCTTGTCCTATGCACGATTTGCGTGGCACTTTAGTAATTAATTACCATTGATTGACCTAACTATGAAGCCCGATACTCTAAGTTTGTTCTTATGACATTGTAAGACGCCTTTGGAATAGGTATATATATCATCTCATAATGATTTAATATTTCTTTATGGTTTACCGGGAAAAAGCCGAGTCAGTTGTGATAGCACGTTGCCATGGTAGCTTAATTGTAGAGCAACTGGACCGTAACCAGATGATCCATGGTTTAAATGCAGGCTGTGGAACTGAATTTTCACCTTTATATTACTCTAATTTTTATTTATAATCCGGTAAAGGTGTTGCATATTACGTTATCTAAATGGGTAAAAGCTATAAACAACTACAAAAGTACCAAATATTTTTATTTATTCTTTTACTTTCTCTAGGACATATTTACATACTAATGCAACACATAGACACTAAAGAAGGTATTGTAATTCACCCAAAAATATTATGTCGAGATTTCACCGGAAATGTATGCTGAATCAAAAAAAATCCTTTTTAGAAAAAGGTCATGTTTGAGTGTGTGTGCCTGTGGACAGCATAGCTCAAAAACAAAAAGACCATTAAATACTAAGTATTTAGTATTTATGCTTATCTTCCAAGGATGCGACACGAAGATTTTCAAGAAAATCCCTCCACCACAAACTACTCTATACATGGAAAAAGTTTGAAAAAAAGTTTACCCAAAACAGCTCTAACCATTTTGATTAAAATAACGTATATTAAAAATATTTAGATCCCAAATAAAATGTATATTTGTAATTTTATGGAAATAGCTTCTGAAGATCTCTTTATTCTGGATGAACTTTGCAGAATTTTGCATAACGGTCAAACCGTAAGAGAGAGAGAGAGATAAAAACTTACTGCACAAAAATGTAGATCCTATCAAAACACATAATTTATATAAAATACATTTTTTTTGTAGAGTTGGCCATTTTCGAGATATTCCTTGTTATTTGTGTTAATTTTAAACTACCTAACTTTTCTCAAACGAGAACCAAGCAATACCGAACCTTAATTGTTTCATAATGCGTCCATTTATGTGTGGCAATTATTTGTCTGTTTAAAGCTACCCGTGACTGAAATTTTAAATATTTGGGATTGCAGTTGCATTTTTAGCTTTTTCTATTTAAAAAAAGCTCAGTTTGCTTAATCATTAAATAGTATTACTCACCATGTTTCATTTTAAGACAAATAAACAATAATATAAAAGACACAATAATTTATCATTGTTTAAGTTACTTCTCTATAAAAGTTTAGAATGATTAGATGAAAACTTTATCGCAAGTGCTCTCCGAGTGCAGCTATTAATTTATTTAAATAATTTTCAATATTCTTTGAACCAAAAACGTGTTGTGAGTACAGAATAAATAGTACTTAATCATCAAAATTGATCAATACTGAAGTTTGAAGTCATATGTACCACTACAATTAAACAAGTTTTTTTATAATTTCATTGGAATAAATGGGGTTTTACATTTTATTCCCAGAAATTTCAATATACATTTTATTTTTCATAAAAATATTTTAAATAATATGGTATTTTTAGCAATATCATTTATGTCATTCTCGAGAACATCAAACATTTCGAAAAATGTTCCAGGCATAGAGCAGTTTGACGTCGGTAGTTTGGATTTTGCTGATAATCTTAGTGCTCTATTGAATACTGTTCACATATACTTTTGAAAGAAAGTGCTTTTGTGCTCAGTGGGGTTTAAAACATGGTTTCCAGTGAAATCTCTCATCTAATTTTAGGGTGAAATACTTCCTCTACTAATTTCGATAAGTAGATATTAGATAAAGTAATATGAGATTAATTGGATTGTGTCTTAAATTATTCAGAATACATACAATGCAAGCATCAAAATGTTGTGAACGCAAGCTATATTACGTATGTTCACGATCAAGTTTAATTTTCGGAAGAGTAGCGGAGGCGGACAGCTTCGCTAGCGAATAACCATGTTGATAGATCAGAAACATCATGTAATAAAGCTGTTGTCAGTTTCACTTACCATGGAAGTCGGAGCAGCAGTCTGAACGTGGTACAACTGAGTCAGTAGAGGAACTATCGTCATACTCAAAGAATACCTGACATAGCCATGCGGGTTGACGCCCCTTCCGTCACTGCACATGTCAATCAGAGCTGGCCTACTAACAGACCTGGCTTGTTTACTTTACCTTAATGGAGCTTTACATGGTGGCAACTACAGTCTTTGATGCGGCTTGATCCGTGACAGACACCCAAACATCGCTTAAAGTTTCTGGATCAGAATGATGAGCTTTGGCCAGGAGTGAGAAAAACACCGCTCTATAGGTGGCTGTTACCAAAAGCTTTTTAGCTGCAATTTCATCAAGAGGTGATTATTTACGAGCGACAATGGAGTTGGGGGGAGAGGGTGAACAAATGGCGGGAAATAAAAAACTGCCATAATAATTATACCGGCTTTTGATCTAACTCCCTTTTTTATGAATAGCTTGTCTTTTTGAAGTTTTCAAACTCTGCTTTCCGCTCATTTAGTTTATTGCGATGTGCCTTCTAAAATGCTGAAAATGTCATTTGTTTCAAAACTGATATTTTGATAATACGTAAATAAATTGAGTGGTATGTGAAATGCATCTGTTGAGCAATATAGTCGTGCATCGTATTGTACTATTTGTAGTAGGTAATATGTATTTACTCGTCAAATGAATGTTTTGCATTATTCCATTGTAATGTAATGAATTCAATTGTTATAGCTATTGTACGGTCACGATATGACTAGGAGTTAAAGCGACCTAAAATAAATAAATTAAAAAAAATGTTTTGCCCTGCAGTCTTTTACACTGCAGAATAAATAAATACATTTTAATTTCTCTACCACGTATTTACAATGTACACAGTAGATAGAGAAGGTAACTGCTGTATTCTACTAAAAATTGGATACTGAGACTTCATTAGAAATATACGTTTTGAGACACCCTGAATTAAAAAAAAAGCTTTAGAAAAATGTTCTTGTGTGTTTGTGTGTGTGTGTGTGTGTGTGTTTGTGTGTCTATGGCAGCATAACTAAAAACCGAATAGATACCAAAACTTGGTATTAAGTTCAGTATATTTCAAAAATGCCACACGGAAGATTTCCAAGACAATCTCTCACCTCAAATACCCTTTACATAGAAAAATTTAAGAAAGCTTTGATTTTCTCAATAATCGCTCTAACAATTCTGATTAAAATATCATATATTTAAGATATTTTCAGGACAAACGAAATGTATTTGCTAAATTTGGGAAGATGCTCTAAGGACTCTACAACTGAGAATGACTTTTGTATAACTCTACAACTCTCAGAACTTACTACACAGAAAATGTACAATGTCATTAAAACACTGCATTTATGCCATATTCGTTTTTTCTATAGAGTTAACCGTTTATAAGTTATTTTTTGAATTTTAAAATACTTAAAACTTTGTTCTAGCGGGAAGACAACTTTCGTTTCATCTCTTTTGTTTTACTCTCGGAAATGCAAAAGAGAACCGAACTCCAATTGCTTCATATAACGATAGCTTTTAAAAGATTTGGCTAACGTTTTAGACTAGTGAATTCTCTTATTTCCGTTCAACTTACAAGGAGGCAAGTAATAAAACCACTTCTACTAAAATTTATGTTTATTAGAATGACGTATACAGAACAGCTAAAGAAAGTCATGTAAATGGAACACGTCCGATTTTATTAGATACACCGAAGAAATATGGTAATTATATTTACATATTTATATTTACATTATAATATACGATGGTTGGGGCAAAAGTCATGGCAACTAGTTTTTTTCTTGTAGATATGTGAGCGGATCACAAACGTATAAGCGTCATGTGGAAGTTCTGCGGGCAAGGTGTGTATGCAGAACAACAGATGGCTCTGTGATAACTGGTAGTAGCGCAGCAGGGCTATGAAATCAGTCAGTTGGTGATGGAAGTAACCAGTGTTGAGCAGCACGCTTACATTCAAATAGCCGTTCTTAGAGGGAGAAATGCGATGCAATGTCACAGTGAATTAGTGGAAGCCCTTGGGAATATGCCCTACCATACCGTAGAGTAGCACGATGGGTAGGAAGGTTTCAGCAAGGACGTGTATCAACTAGTGATGATCAGCGTTCGGGACGACCTGTCAGTGTGCGGACCAACGTGGCACGTGCCGTCATCGAGCAGCTCCAGGATGAAGACAGGCGATGGAAGCTACTGGAGTTAGAGAGCGCAAGTGGCATCGAGAAACGCACCGTACACAGGATATTGCGTAATGAGCTGCAACTTTGCAAAATTGCATCGCGGTGGGTACCGCATGCACTGACGGAAGTTCAAAGGTGGGTGCGCTATGCAATATGCTCCGACCACCTTGCATGCTGGCAACAAAACGGCAATCAATTCTTGTCACGAATAATCGCCATCGATGAATTTTGGGCCAGAGCATACGAACCAGAACTGAAACGTCAGTCCGCGGAGTGGCGACATGCTGGATCACCAAGGAGGCAGAACTTCCGTCAGAAACCTTCCCCAGTTAAATTGATGGTGATCATCGAGTATGATGTCGGAGTGTAGTTCTTTGTCACTTTGTTCCACATGGCAGAATAGTGACCGTACAATACTACAGGAACTTCCTAGTGCGACAGGTACGACGTGGCGTTCGAGAGAAGCGTCCGGATCTTGTGGACAGTGCAATAATCCTGCACGACAATGCAAAACCACATAAAGCAGAGTGTCTAGGGCAGCTACTGTAACGTTGGGGATGGGAAGAATTGGAGCATCCATCGTACTCTCCCGACATTTCGACATGTGACTTTGATCTCATTCAAAAGATTAAGGAACCACTATGTGGTAGGCGGTTTGCAACACGAGAGGACATTGCTAATGCTGTGCGCGAACAAATGACCCGATTCACATATGGCGCGGCATATGCTCCGGCAATTGGTATTCAGAGCCCCCCACATCGTTGGCAACTTGTGGTGACAGTAGCAGGGAACTACTTTTAGGGTCCTTAGGCCCAGGTTTGTCATTTTAGCTGTATGTGTACTGTGTTGTCATTCTTTTGCACCGTGAAGGCCATATTGCCCTGAATACTACCGTAATAAATTAGCGTGTTACGATATTCAGTGCTATTCATTGTCCACACATGCAGTTAACACCTTATCCTTTAGCCTGTATATTTCACATTTTCCAACCGGACTGGTATCTTCAAGAAAATAAATAGTTGCCATGAATTTTGTCCCAACCCCCGTATCAGTACAGAATGACTCTTTTTGACATATCGTCTCCAGTCTTCCCTCTTTCGCCAGCACATAATGCGTGGTACCATCCTTTACATTTTTGAGAAAGATGACAATGGATTGCTGGCATAGCAGAGAGATAGTCTTTTGGGATTTGACGATGAAAAAAAAAAAAACTCGCAAAGCACATTCCAAAATTCCAAGCCATAGGGTTTTACCTGGCATTAACTCAGTTAAAAAACTATGTTCAAATTCTGTATGAAATACAGATAAAATTTAATGCTGAAAAGGGAACTGCGGATAATGACTGAGCGATGGGCTTACACAGCAGTCAATCAGAGCTCGCATTAGGGAAAGCTTAAGCTATGTGTATAGGGGAGTAGTTAGCTTAAACCAAAACAAAGTTGAGTTTTTGTAGCCTGCGAAGCCACTGTGGGAAATTTAAATTTAAGAAGTAAACCACAGTGCCTGCACAACTCAGACGAAACTGATCTATGGCATAGATTTATACGAATGAAAATAATAGCCCACGTGGTGCTAAAATGCACAACAAGTCACAAATAGGTTGCAACAACGGCAATGGTTGTTATAATGTGGAAGAAAGTTATATTCCACCATTTGTGATTTTCAAAGTCGAGAGAAAAAAAACTATGTTCAGTGACGAATCACTTCCTGTATCTGTGATGAAACTGTCTGAAGGTGGGTACATAAATTCCGAGCTGTTCTCTCTATGGCCACATTTTCATAGTCATTGAACTCCTGGATTAGTGGTTCTCATCCCGGATGGGCATGTTTCTCATGTCAACAACGAAGAGGCTTTGCTGTTTACAGAAGAAAACGTTGCAATTTTGCTTTCTTTTCTGAAGCATGAGAAAGAATAGCTACAATCACCGCAGCTGTAAATGGTCTTCAAGTTTGTGTGGCTTGTATCCTAAAAATAAACACGCTATTCCGGATGCTGCCCTTGCGGCATCTAAGGTTTCAGACAAACACAACAACGAAGAATAGCAACGCCACAGGCAGCAATGCAGCCACCATAGTGCAACCTTGCCTATGAAGAGGAACGATGGTTTAATACAAAGCACAACAATTTGACCAACAATAACTTTCGAAGAAGTGTCACCGATACCGCGAATTTAAAGAAGCACTTCAGGGAGAAAATCTAACTACAGAGCTATCTTGAATCCTAAACCATTGTTAGAAGAGACATCTCAGAGAACTACATTAGGAAACATCAACAAACGGAAGAAAAAACCAGTAGTGAATGTGATAAAGCCTTTGAAAGTGAGAGTATAGTGAGGATTATTGCAGAGACTGTAAAGAACGTTATTATAATAAGAATCACAAACAATTTTCAGATGATTGGGTAGCAAAAATACGCAGAGTAGAGCAACACCCAACGGCAGCTGAATAAAGGAACTGAAATCACAGCTCTCCAAATGATCATAGCTCTAAGCGCCTTTAACACACGTGAAAGCTAAATTTCATCATCTGATTATCTTTAACATCCATAAATTATTTATTACACAATAATTTCAATTGTAACAATTGGTGTTTAAGTAAACATTAGAACACATATATTTTCACTCACCTCCGCTGTATATTTCAAGGTTTCTTTGTAGATTCCCTGTTTTAATGAACCTTCCACTCGTAGCTATTCCGCGACTGGCTTCTAGCGGGAAGTCAAATGGCGATGTCGCACGTAAAATATAAAGTGTCCTACAAACCCCATTGTCCATAGGACCCTAACTTGCCTATTCGCTGTTCATCGAGATAAACATGTATAACATATTTATACATTCCTTGTAGCTATGAGGAGAAACCTGTAGGTTCAGAGTTTTAAAATTCGGATCGCTATGTGGCGGCTTTAAATTCTGGCAAGAAGAGAAAACGTGACTAGTGGCTTAACACAAGTTTGGTATTTAACGGTCATTTCGTTTTTGAGATATGCTGTCCACAGACACTCACACACACACATGGACCTTTTCCAAAAATGCTTTTTTTTTGGATTCAGGGCGACCCAAAACATATATTCCCGGTGAAATCTCGGTATCGAATTTTTGAGTGGAATACGATACCTTCTCTTTCCATATGTACATTATACATATGGGGCTAGAGAAAGTAAAACAAAAGAAGCTTACATTTCCTACATAACAAACGCTGAGGTTGTCTGAAAGTTTTAGAAGTTTCAAAATTCTAATGTTCCCTTTAAAGCTATCGATCCCATCTCTCTCGCTATGTCCTTGAACTTCGGTTAACAGTGGGAAAACTGATGCTGTCACATCTGGTCAAATAATTAAACATTTGTTGTAAATGTAAAGCGCAGTGGTTGTAATTCTGGCTATAGCATTGCTTTTTCAGTCTGTTTCTATCTTTCCTACTCCAGTCCTACACATGGCTAGTGTGCAAAATAATTTAATTAACGGGACGCCAAAGTTTTAAAAGTGATTTTCTAAATTGTTAACGCTGAGCTGTAATTACTTTTACATGCATTAATGACAACAAAAAGAGCTTAATACCAAGTTTTGTTGCAATATGTATTATCATTCTACATATATTATTTTTTCAAAGTCAGTCTATCTTCTCCTATAGATTCAAAGCTGGATGCACATTTTTAAACTGCGCTTTTTAATACCATTATAACAAATTGTCTGGTTGAAAATTTCCTATAACTTTTTTTTTCAGACTACAAAATTCACTATCACTTTAACCTATAGTACTTCCATGTTTTCCTTCTACTTACAAGGAAGGAAGTAACGAGACTATTTCTGCTAGTTTTTTTTTTTCTCGATTAGTATTAAATAAATAGAAGTACAAGCTTTTAACAATAATTTGTTGCAGAGATGTAGAGAAAGTCATGTGGATGGAACACATCAGATTTTTTAGACTAAAAATCCAAGAATCGATCATTTTGACCAAAATTGCTAAAATCTTGTGCCATTCTTAACACTGCAAAATTGATTTGTTCTAATAAAAACAAACCAAAAAGACACGAGAGACATCTACGAACACTCCTCAAAGCTTTAAGTTACTATTCCCATACACTAACTCTCACTCACGATGACAATACAAAAAATATCCTCTGCGCTTCATCTTCAATTCTTCTCCTGCCGTAGATTCATCTTTCTTTCTGGCCTAGCTTTTCGCATTGTGACAGGCGAAGTAATACCTCGGGAATAGGATTTCTTCCTTCCTCGATTCCGATATAGAAGCTGATGGATGAGAGAGCGAAAGCTTAGTACACTAACTTCAACGGAAATACGTCTCATCTCTAGTGGGCAAACTTATGCTGCCATACCATGTTTTTGACATTCGGGTTCACATCGAGAGCAATCCATGTTGATTTTAGCGTCCAACAAACAGAATTCTCTACTGTGATCCAAATAAAGTTTAGATAATAGGAGTAGTTAGAGGGGATACCGAGTTGAATGGTTCCTGTTTACCAGAGGTCCCCGATGCGATCCCCAATGCTAGCTCTGATTCATGGTTTTTCGTGTTTTTTTCGGGTCGGCAGGCAACGGTTCATCTTCTTCGATAACTTTCATGTCCAGCATTTCCTGCACCACCACAGCCTTGTTTCAGAGTTCTAGAACCAGATGACGATGATTACGAGTCAAGACTGAGCGGTGACTAGTGCTTTGTAATTTTTTTTTTTTATTTCTCTGTTTTGTTTTGCTTTTCGGGAGAGGGGGACTCCCGGAATTGCTTCAGAAATTCTTCGTGCGGGGGCTCTCCCGCAATAACTCAGGGAGCTCAGGGGGGCTTCATCGGATGCGTTCTATCTGAAATTGTTAGGGATCCGGTCCATGCCTTTGCCCGTCATTCAGTCTGATCGGGTCTCCCTCCCAGAACTCACGTGACAAGTACCTATGTGCAGTGCTGTGCCCCGCTGTGATTTGGCCTGCAGTCCTGATCTTAATCCAGAATCTTCCAGGGACTGGATCACAGCAACCTACTTAGATCATAATAGGCCCTAATGTTAAGTCTGAAAGGAAAGGATGAAGGGAAGACCGGAAGGGCTTATGGACGTATGCAAGGTTAGTGTCTCTAACGATTCCAACATAACATTTCTGAGGCAGGTGATTCTGATTTAACCATCTTTAACTTGGGGAACCCTCTAGGAAGGGGCCCCAGCCGGTCAGCCTAGCCAAGCAGAGATTTTTCCAGAGCGCAAACTCACACTGGCGTGCTGATATGATCCTGACAATTGTTAGCACAGTTAATAAACAAATAATTTAATTTTTTTACTCCCCCCCCCCACATTGCATCAATCGCCGTCAGCTGGATCTTCAACCCTATCAAGTATGAAATGAAACAGATTAGATACAGGAAATGATGCAGTTAGGAAATTCGTGGTAGAAAAGGAACCACCATAGAAGCATTTGCCTATCGACCTGGGGAATATAGGAAAAAAGAAGGTCCAACGAGAACCGAACCAATGGCGACTGAATAAGAGGGTTGGTCACACGTTACCGTAATGCCTTCTCTTTCGGAAAATGTTTTAGAGTTACCTTTTCTGCCTAAACGCTTCATAAGATTGCTTTGTAATTCAGAACTGGAACTTTATTTTAGCAGGCTTTTTAGCCACAAATAAAAATACCAATATTAGTAAAGGTTTATGACCATTGTTTATAAACATACTATCCTTGCCATAAACTTAGTTCTGTCCAGTTTACGATATTAATCCTTAAATCCAGAAACAAATATATAGGGATGCATAAAAAATCCTTAATATGTTAGAATTATATGACTTTTTCTACCTATTCTGCAACAAATTGCTACAAGATAAACACTAGCAGATATGGTACAAATTGTTTTATAGCTGGAAATAAGAAAATGTACTAGATTAAATTGATAGCTAAATATTTTAAGAGTTGGTCGCAATGTGATTTCCTATAAATTTCATTCTACTTGCCTGGCCATGATAAAAAAGAAAGGAAAACGAATCTCGGCCTCTTTATTTTAGAAAAATGTTGGGAAATTTAAGCCAAAACAAGAAATATTTCGGAAATGGTTAACTTCACAAAAAATGTAATTGTAATAAATGGTATGTGGCTAAGAGGTCTGTTGTCTATTTCTTACGGTTTAACAATTATGTAAAAGTCATCAAAAATGAGGAAGGCTTCAAAGACTATTCCCCGAAAATTCGAAATGTACATTATATTATGTAAAAATCTGTGTGCGGTAAATTAATCAAAATCGTTATAGCCATTTTTGAGAAAATTCAAAATCTTGTAAGGAGTAATTGTGGAGGGGGAAATTTCCTGATCTTTCCTCATCCTTGGAAGATACTCAACTAAAATACCAAGTTTTTTATATAATAATCGACTTTTGTTTTTCTGTTGTGCTCTTCACAGACACAGAGATGCAAAATCACACACAGGCACACACACACACTCTCTCACATGTTTTTATAATCATTATTACTTTCTCTACATAGTGTATAGAGAAGCTATCGTAATGCACCCAAAAAATTCGATAGCAAGATTTCACTGGAAATACATCTTTTGGGTCCCCCTGAATCCAAAACAAAGCATTTTCAGAAAAAGGTCCGTGTGTGTGCGTGTGTGTCTGTGTGTCTTTGTTTATGTCTGTGGACTGCATAGATCAAAAACGAAAAGACCATTGAACACCAAACTTGGTATTTAAGTTTCGTATCTTCCAAGTATGCGACTCGAATATTTTCAGGAAAATCTCCCACCCCTAACTACCCTTTACTTGGAACTATTTTCGAAAATTTTGATTTTCTTAAAAATGGCTCTAACGATTTTGATTAAAGTGTCGTATATTAAAGATATTTACCTGACAAATTAAATGTATTTCTTGAATTTTCTGGGAATAGCTTATGAAGACCACTTAATTCTGGATGAATGTCACGGAATTTTGCATAACTGCTAAACCGTAAGAGATGGACAAAAACTTAACACACAACAAATGTAGAGCACGTTAAAACACACAATTTATGTATACATTTTTTCTTGGAGTAGATCGTTTTTTTAGATATTCCTTGTTTTTGGTTTCAGCTTTGAAAAACTTATACTTTTCTCATACGGAATTTGTCAACTCCTGTCCATACAAATAAATTTCAGTCACATAGCAACCAGCTCTTGGCTATCACTTTAACCTATGGTACTTCGCTATCTACTTACAAGGAAGCAGGTAATAAGACTATTTCTGCTAATTTTTCTCATGAAGTAAATAGAAGCTTAAGCTTTTTATAAATAATTTGTTACAGAGATGTAGAGAGAGTCATGTGAATGGAAGACATCAGATATTTTTTTTTTTTTTTTTTTGATTCAGGTGTTCTCAAGGATTTTCGGCGAAATCCCGGTACCGAATTTGTGGGTAGAATGCAAAGCCTTTTCTACCTACTATGTGCAATGTGCCTGGTAGAGACTCTAATAACAGTATCACATCACTACAATAATTTTCCGATGAGCCGATGGAGTGTCAATGCTCTCGTGTTGCGCTGATAAACCGATTCCTAAAGTTTCACTTTGCAGGTAAAGTTGCAGCGCGATGAAACTTACTGAGCTTATATTCCATGACAGACATAGTTTTAAATGCATATATTATTACAAAGTTACAATATGGTGACACTAAATTTGTATCCATGATTCATTCTTACTGAAACTAGATCATTACTTGATCGCAAAAAGGAAAGGAGAGTCGCATTTGTTTACCAACAAGTAATTTTACAAAATTAGTACCAGAAACCAAAGAAATCTCTGTTTTGGTCGCTACAGAATGTAATATTTGCTTATCTTTGTCAACAAACGTTACCAACTTTGATATGAATCTTCAAATACCAAAGTTTAAAGGGTATGCAAGTCCGGGTGTAAGTGATCTGAAATGGGCATTCTTGCTTATCCTCTACAAGAAATTCAAATATATCCTAACTAATTAGTACCATATTAAACAATTTAAAAAATATTCTTTTGCATAAAATGTAAATTGGGAATCTTTAATTTCTGTTACACCCATCACATAAATTTAGAAGCGGCGCTATAACCGAGATATTAGGGCGCTCGCCTCTCATCGCGGCAGCCCGGGTTCAATCCCATAGGACCGCAAGTGGGATTTGTGTTGGACAACTTCGCGGAATGCAAATACAAAGAATAATTTCATTGCTGTAGCATTTCTGTATCGTTTATACTATATATATAGCAGCTTTTATTCGATCAAAGCATCTTCTTAATTGGAATAAATTATTCAATTTTAAGTCCTTAAAAAGGGGTCTTTTGTTGAATTGTTAGGCATCACAAAAGAGAGATTAGCTATATAGATAGGAACATCTTAAAAATTTTAATTCGAACTGAATCAAGAATGTCTTAAATAAAGCATGAGCTAATGAATGAAAAAAGCTAAAAAAAACTAAATTAAATTTTAACATCATTAAATGAATAAGAAATTCTACATTCATAGAATAAATAACACAAGCTCTAACTTTTATATCTACAGTTGTATTAATACTTTTCTTTATCGAAATAATATTAATCAATTTTATCAAAAAAAGCATTGAAGACCATTTTGACTTTATTATATACATGTTTATTTATTCACATAGTCGTAACATAAATAGTTGCATAAACGATTATGACAATCATTATAATATTCAGTAATAAAACAAATTCCTAAATTGTTAATATTACTGCAATCGCGTTGTAACGCCAACATTATGTGCATTAACGAGAAACTTCCATATGTTTAGCAGTGAATATGAACAGGAATATTTAACTATTGTACCCACTTGTATGAATTTAATAATGACGCTACAAATTGAATTTATGAATCCAGAACTTTGCCGAAAACTAAACGTTTATTCGACAGTTTCTATTATTAAGAAAGATTCTTCTTAGGCAGACATAAACGTAGAGTCCATGACTTGCATTTTGAATGGTTTTTTGGAAGAGAAATAATCCTTGCTGAAAGAATTTAAATTTCTTTATTTATTCGTGAGAAAATCTGTCATCGAATCTCAGGCAGTGAAGAAGAAACTTGAAGCACTTCAGAGTGATTACCAATCTAATTATCTTTACTCCATCTCCTTCCTTGTTCTACTAAAGATAGTCTGCTACTGTTTAGGACTCCTATGAATGCGTTCATTCCTGCTTTTGTACTCAAATTAGAGTGTCTTTCACAGCTGCGTTTTTGTTTTCTTTGTTTAAACCCAAAATACTTGTTGGTGTATGTGATGATTGTTTCTATTATATTATTTGTAATAAAAAAATCAAACAATCTGCAGGTGTGCTAATATTTCTAGCTAGACCCATAACTCCAGGCAGATGAGTAACTAGATTCTGTGATCTAGTTTTTCTCTGCTGCAGATGACTTCCATTCAGTGAGTCCATCTTCACCAGCGAGCTATGGAGAAAAATCTATGGTATCTATGTCTTCATCTGTGTCTTTTTGAGAGAAATGAGAAACATCTAGGCGGGTTTTTATCGTACGTTCAATGTGTGTTGCCTTCATCATCATTGCCTTTATTATCAACCAAAATATTCCCAGAGCTTTCTGTAAGTCATTTGGGTTACACACGTTGAAACACTTCTTGTTTCCTGACACGATATACTCAAAAATCTGATGTGTCCTATTCACATGACTTTCTCTATATCTCTGCAAAAAAGAATTGCTAAAAACCTTAGGCTTCTATTTACTTCATGCTAATTTAGAAAACATTACCAGAAATAGTCTTATTACTTGCTTCCTTGTAAGTAGAAGCAAAATAAGGGAGTACCATAGGTTAAACTGAAGTTCCTTTGTTTGAATGGACAGGAGTTGACTCCACGAAAAAAATGTATAGAGCATAAATTGTGTGTGTTTAATGTGCTCTACATTTTCTGTGAGG
Organism: Hymenopus coronatus; assembly: GCA_030762935.1. Classification (NCBI taxonomy): domain Eukaryota; kingdom Metazoa; phylum Arthropoda; class Insecta; order Mantodea; family Hymenopodidae; genus Hymenopus; species Hymenopus coronatus. The sequence continues at coordinate 115,012,249 of CM060894.1, forward strand.
TAAGATTTTAGCAGTTATGCAAAATTCCGTAAAATTCATCCAGAATAAAGTAGTCTTCAGAGGCTTTTCCCAGAAAATTCAAATATATATTTTATTTGTCAAGTAAATATCTTAAATATACGAGATTTTAATCAAAATTGTTAGAGCCATTTTTAAGAAAATCAAAATGTTCGACATTTTTTCCATGTAAAGGGTAGTTTGGAGTGGGGAGATTTATTTGAAAATCTTCGTGGCGTATCCTTGGAAGATACCAAACTTAAAAACCAAGTTTGGTTTTTAATGATCTTTTCATTTTTGAGCTATGCTGCCCACAGACACCCAGACAGACAGAGACACACACGGACATTTTTCTAAAAATTATTTTTTTTTTTTTTTTTGGATTCAGGGAGTCTAAAAACATATATTTCCGGTGAAATCTCGGTATCAAATTTTTGGGTGCAACAACAATACCTTCTCTATACACTATGTGCATAGTACGTATAGAGAAAGTAAAAATGAGACGGATAGAAAAGAAGGCCACAAAAACAACGAGGTACCTGTGCCAGCGTAATGTATCTCACAAATACCTTTGTTTGATGATGAAACAGAAAAGGCATACAAATGGCCATTAATAACCCAGAAAGACACTAAATCAGGTACACTCTCTTCGCGTAAATGTTTACTTCTGTAAACTTAAAAATCTTATGTTTCATTCATGTGACTTTGTCTACCTAATCTGTAACAAACTATTCTTGCAAAAGCTTATTCAAGTTAATCAAGATAAACACTTGCATAAATGGTCTAATTACTTGCTTCCTTATAATTAGAATGGAGATAAGGGAATACACTAAGCTAAAGTGACAATAAATATTTTAAAAGTTGGTTGCGATGTGGTTGAAATCCATTTCTTTGAATTGCCAGGAGTTGATAAATTACCATATGTGAAATTTTTAACTATCTTAAAATTGAAACCAATAGCAAGAAATATCTCAAGAGTGGTCAACTTTAGCAAACAATGTGTAGTAAGTTTTCGTCTATGTCTTACGCTTCACCAGTTATGCAAAATTATACAAATTTCGTCCATAATAAAGAGGTCTTCAAAGGCTATTCTTAGAAAATTCTAGATATGCATTTTATTTGTTATGTGAACATGTTTAATAGATATACGATGTTTAATAAAAATTGTTAGGCATTTTTTGAAAAAATAACAATTTCCAAAGTTTTTACATGTAATTTTAGGGGGGGATTTCCTGAAAATCTTCATAATAACCTTAAATACCAAGTTTTCCGTATTTTACTGACTTTTGTTTCTTGAGTTATCGTGTTCATAGGCACATATACCGCGCGCGCACGGTTCGGTTAACCAAAAATTATTTTTTTAGTACAGGGGACCCTAAAACGTATATTTCCGTTTAAATCTCATTATAGAATATTTGAGTGAAGCACAATACCTTCTCTTCCTACATACTTGTACTTTGTAAAGGAAGTTAACACGCGGGAAAGATATCCTTAAGATATTTAGCTTCCGACGCAGGGTTAAACTGAGCCCTCTGGATACTTGGAAGCATTCCCAAAGATACGCTTTTTACATACCTGAAGAGATAGCTTTAGTTCACTGACACGCCCATTGATAGAGTGAAGAATATTTGCATCTTATTAAAATCTGCCTGAACTACTCTTTATTCATCGTTGAAGGAAATTTCCTCCAACAAGAAACAAGATATGCTACAGGAAGCTCTCTATTCCCTTTCCTGGGGAATTTATAATGAGTTCGACTAGAAACACGCATCACAAAAGCCTTTTTCAATATGTTCCAAGTGTGTTACACAAACGTTGATGATATATTTGCGATAATCAAACTCATTCAAGCCTTTACACTTATATGACCCATACATATATTTAGCAGTAAAAATAGAAATCGACAACCTATAGACTTCCTAAACTTCAAATATAGCCCACCTGGGTAGTGTGGTGGTAGCGTTTGTGCCTCATATTCAAAAAGTTCGTGAGTTAGAATTTCGCTTAGGTGAGTTACGCAACCCCGAGATTATTTGAGCAACATTTCTCCAATTTCATTCATCGTCCGATATGACCAACAAAGTTAAAGGACGTTAACCTTTAAAAAAAAACAAAAAAACAAAAACAAAAACTTCAAATTAAGCAAATTTCAGAAAAATGTGGTACACACAGAAAATGGATCATCTGAGCAACATTTATCCAATTTCATTCATCGTCCAATATGACCAACAAGGTTAAAGGACGTTAAACTTAAAAAAAAAAAACAAAAAAAAACTTCAAATTAAGCAAATTTCAGAAAAATGTGGTACACACAGAAAAGAGATCATTTGAGCAACATTTCTCCAATTTCAATCATCCTCCAATATGACCAACAAGGTTAAAGTACGTTAAACTTAAAAAAATAACCTTCAAATTAAGCAAATTTCAGAAAAATGTTGGTACACACAGAAAAGAGATACCTAACTACATCGAAACACGCAGCTACAATTCTAAGGTGCACAGAAAAGCAATATTTAATAATATTACTTATAGACTAGTCCACATTTCCCATAACAAAACTAATTATAACAAGGGATATAAGACGCTGTCAAATCTGCAGAACAAATTGTGGATACAAAATATTAAAACTCAAAGGACGAAAATCACCAAACAGATTTACATTCTTGGAAAATTCTGAACTTAAATGTCAATTTTGGTATTTTTCGCTTTTGAGTTATGCTTTTCACAAACACACACACACACATATATATATATATATATATATATATATATATATATATATATATATACACGCACGCAAAGAGCCTTCTTCTAAATGATATCTCGATTTCGAAGTTTTGGGTGCAATACAATACTTTCCTTACTTATTACATGTAATAGAATTAGTAATTAGGAAAGTTTTTTTTCTTTCTAATTATTATCTCAGAAAGCTGCATAAAGCCCACCAAAATTAACCCTTAGGTACTGATTCCACTTTAATATATGCGGAAGTTATCGATACACTGACCCGTCCCGTAATATGAACAGCTAAAGGTATGTTTTCTGTTTCTTCAGCACTGCAGAGTTGCTTCCTACTGAAAAATGTATATTCTGTGCCGTTGAGTTTTGTTTTTACTTTTGCGTTTTGCTTTTACTTTCTCTTTTACGTGTACTAAGAAGAGGAAATATTTCTTTCCATCCAAAACTTCGACAACGATATTTCACCTGAAATCACTCCCTGAATAAAAAAAATTATAAAGCGACTTGTTTTTATGTTTGTATATCTGTCAGTGAACACCTTAATCAAAAAAGAAAAATCAGTTTAAATACTAAAATTGATATTTACGTGTTCACAAGGCCAATGGTGCAACACTAAGTTTTTTAAAAAAATCCATCACCACAAATAGGATTTTCATGAAAAAAAATTTTAAAAATTTTCGATATTCTCAAAAATGAATGTAACCAATTTGAGAAATATACACCATTTTAAAGCCATTTACATGACAAATAAAATGTATATCTTGAATTTTCTGTTAATATTCTCTAAAGACCTGCTCATTTTCAAGGAATTTTATATATTGATAAATGTTAAGTAATGGACAAAAAATATAGGTATGTTTAGGACACAATTTATTTTATACAATTTTTTAGGCTTAAGCAGTTTCCGATCCATCCAATCGAGCTGTTTCTTACTATTGCATGATAGTAGTATGTAATTTTAAAACATTATAAATAGCTTCCAGTTAAACTGTTGCCTATTTGTTTGTAATATGATATGTGAACTTTAGTTATTTCTGCAAAGGTTTATCTAGATTAAAGTGAAGTAATAAGAATATAGACTTTGGTAAGGGCAATTTGTATACCAAATAATAAGTGATAGAGGGTAGAAAACGTCATGTGAAGGTATCATATAAGACATTACTTTCTCTACGTCGGTATATATACAGGCTGGGAAGTGAATAAGCACAAATAGTTGTATCAGCGTTTAAGCACGATATAATGGCCCAGTATTTGCAGTCACTGTTTTTCGCTATTTGCTAAACTTATGTGCATGAAGATAGTTTTATGATGTTTTTAGGTTGGCTACTATTCCCTGCCTCATACGTTCGATGTTTGTTTTCTTATGTAACAGGTCAGACGGTTGACTCTCCTCTGCCCTTTGTCCTAACCTACTAAGTATAAGTGGGGGGGGGGGATGTAAAGTAGAATATCTATGCACTGAAACTTCAACCGTAACTATGCTTTTGTTTTCATACAACATTATTCAATTAGGATTCACAATGAACTCAGGACTCAACTTGAATTTTTACTTCCTCTATACGAACTATGTACATAGTGTATAGAGAAAGTATTGCATTTCACCCAAAAATTCGATACAGAGATTTCACCGGAATACAGTTTTGAGACACCCTGAATATAAAAAAAAAGCATTTTTAGAAAAATGTCCATGTGTGTGTGTGTGTCTGTGGGCAGCATAACTCAAAAACGAAAAGATCATTAAAGCCCAAACTTGTTATTTAAGTTTGGTATCTTCCAAGGATGCGACACGAAGATTTTCAAGAAAATCCCCCCAACCCAAACTACCCTTAACATGGACAAAATTTTGAAAATGTTTGTTTTTCTTAAAAATGCCTCTAACATTTTTATTAAAAAGTATCGTATATTAAAGATACCTGACAAATAAAATGTATTTCTTGAATTTTCTGGGAATAGCCCCTGAAGACTACTTTATTCTGGATGAATTTTACGGAATTTTGCATAACTGCTAAACCGTAAGAGATGGGGGAAAACTTACCAGACAGAAAATGTAGCTCACGATAAAACACACAATTTATGTCACATATATTTTTTTCGTGGAGTTGATCATTTTTAAAATATTCCTGGTTTTTCGTTTTAGCTTTGAAAAACTAATAGTTTTTCTCATACAGGAATTTCTTAACTCCTGTCTATACAAACAAAGGAGCTTCAGTTACATAGCAACCAGCTTTTGGCTGTCGTTTTAACCTCTGGAACTACCTCATTTCGCTTCTACTTACAAAGTAATAAGATTATTTCTGCTAATTAGCATGAAGTAAATAGAAGCACAAGCTTTTTAACTACAATTTATTTCAGGGACGTAGAGAAAGTCATGTGAATGGAACACACAAGATTTTTTAACATAACGATATTATTGTAGTTTATTTAAATTTGACTTTATTGAACAAATGCACAACTGAAAACCACATGCAAGCATTTGTACTTCCGTTCTCTTAAATGACAAAATTGCCCTAATAGCCCCTATAAAGGTGGAAAATTAAAATTAAAGGTCAACAACTTAAAACCTCCTAATTGAGAATTAAGAAAACCTGTCTCACAGATCACTACAGTAAGCGTTCGTCTTTTGTGAAGATGATTTAGAAATCGCCAATGATACAATTCCTCTTAGCACTGGCGTAAATTAAATGCGGCGTAAATTAACTGAATACCTACTATATCAGTATATGTAAGGCCATTCATTGTGTAAAGCAAAATTTGCGACTGGATCAGTCCTTCGTTTCCTCCCGTGAGTCAATTGAATACAGGTCGGCGGAGTGTGAATTGTCACTCAAAAACAATAAATATACGCCGGGCTCTGTGAAAATATTAAACGTTTGACAGGGATTCGAATCTTACCACGATTTTCATCCATGTCATTTTTGTACAACATACCATGCGAGTAATAAAAAGCAAAACCGATCGGGCAATCCACCCCTTCACCTTCAAACCCGTTCCCTTCGATCCAATAGACTTTTAAGAGCATAGCAAATAGCTGGAATACATGGGTCGAGTAGTGAAATGACCTCGTCTTGCGATAAGTATTTTCAGGTGTATTTTTAATGTCTTCGAGTGTACAAAATAAGAAACGACCGTCGCTGGCTGTTCATATACGAGATCACGTAATACAGGAGAGACGTAACGTAGGGCCGTTCAAAGTACATTAGATACTGCAATTTGGGCTTTATTTACGGCAATAATATAGTAAGTGGGCAAAATCAGATACTTGCACCTATTTATTACACGCATTTTGCTCCATTAAATATCAAATTATACGCACCTATTCACATCCCAGCATGTGTGTTTGTATGTGTGTGTGGGGGTAGAGGATTTCGGGCTCTGCGTCTATCTGCGTGTTTATGTGTGAATAGTATAAATAAAAGAAAAACATGAGTTAAATAAAAATCTGAAATTTGAGTTCAATATATTCTGAATAGACACAAAACAAACAAAAATATTTTAATTTATATTTACGTAGAAATAGTGAACTTGATACGGAATCGATCCGAAGCGATCGCATATGAGATTTGTGGTGGACGAAGAGGCACAGGGCGGATTTTCTCCGGGTTCTCAGGTTTGCGCCGCCATCACATCTCACCGGAACTCCCATCTTCATTTCATGCATTATCAGCGTCATCACCTATGACACCGTAGTAGTAAAAAGCGGACGTTAAACACCATGAAATTAAAGGAATGGTTGCAACATGCAATGTTAGAAAAACATCTTCCTCTTCTTAATAACAAAATAATGTTTGTTCATAACATGAGAGTAGGAAGAAAAGTTGTATTTTTTCAAACACGTTACATAGCAAGGAACCTGTTCCGCCTGCGCCAATCGCAATCTTCAGTCGAATAAAGCTCAAACAGACACGATCCGGCTGGGTCATAAAAAGATCGCTCCGTATATTGCGATACAAATGTGGAGAACGAGAAGACGAAGCTGATTATTTTCTACCTCCGAGGTTTTCTAAGACACTTAATGAATGTGTCTTGAATACTTGGTATAAAACAGCTTGTTAGTATATAGATTTATGCGCTTTTTCTGCATTTTCAATATATGTTTGTTCACTTTACATAACCTGAAACTAGATATTTCCATAAACAACATATGAATTGGATAGGTAGATTCAGACTGAAAAATGGAATGCCATAGCTAGGATTTGAACCACGGATCTTCCGAACTCTAGCTGGTTGCTCTGCCACTGAGCTACCATGGCAACATGCTGGTATAGCATTGAATTTCTCAACTGACTCACATGTTTCCCGGTAAACCTCAAGGTGCTCTCACATTATTTTGAGATGAGAAATAATTTGAGATCACCTTGTGGTTTACCGGGAAACATGATAGTCTATTGAGAAATTCAATGCTATGCCGGCATGTTGCCATGTTAGCTCAGTGGCAGAGCAACAGGATAGAGTTCGGGAGATCCGTGGTTCAAATCCTAGCTATGGCTAGTGAATTTTTCAGTCTGGCTCTACCCATCCAACTCCTGTCATATACACGGCTTGTGTGAAAAACAGTAATTCCAATAACATATGAATTGTCTCTGCAGCTCTATAGTAACGTGTGAGGGTCGCATTCGGGAGGTCTGGGGTTAGATTTCCATCGACCGTACACTCTCTCTTGGCTGTTTCGTGATATTCGCTTACAAGTCGGCAACTTCTGGGGTAATTTCTCATCTACGAAAACCATTTCTCTTTCATTTCGCTTTGTTTTCATCCTTCAGCTATGATTCTGCATTTGGCAGTGTCGAACACATGACGCTGATACTTGCTCAAAGGAAAGAGGGCACTAGAGGGCTGCTGTCTTTCATCGCTCTCTCTAGACAGTTCCAGTAAGGGTCGTCGAGCCTGGAATTGCTAGGGACTTCCGTAGGTATCCAGGACTTGTCCGTCTACGGCATAAACCTCCGTAGTTCCCGCATTTCATCCCTTCCTCTAGGGGATGAAGGGGATTAAATTAAATTCTAGACCTATTCATGCTCCTATTCATGAATTGGACAAAGTGAAATTGAAAAAGAAGTTAGTTAAAAAAATAACATTAATATATCATATTAAAATTATTAATAAATTAATGCTTCTTTGGGAGTATTAGTTATAAATATATACATATGTGTATGTGTGTGTAAATGCAATCGAATGTCCACCACATTGTTTAACTTATATTTATTCTATACCTCTTATGAACTGACTAGTGTATAATCTGTGATTTTGTAATTCGAGGAGGTATAGCTCTACGAAGGAGGTTCAATATGTACCTTCTTAGAAACCAAGATCCATTTTTGAAACACAAATTATTTATGGCTCAGGAAAGTCCTCGTTTAGGAATATACAGTTTTCTGAGCGTCTCAGCGTTTTTTAACCCCTCCAAAAATAGGAATTGTCAAACTCTGCAAAATACACCTCTATCTCCATCATAACTTCATTCTGTATACACATTATTCCCGCAAGTAATTTCTGCACTTTTGGGAACAAAAAGAAATTGCAGGGACTCAGGTTGGGTGGATAGAATGTGAGGTTCAGCAGCCATCATTATGCAATTCATGAAACGTCCTAGCAAAACATTCCAAGTATGTGTTGGTGTGTTGTCGTTCTTCGCCAAATGGGGCCGTGTCTCCATGAACTTCGTGTTGAATCGAGCCAGTAACTCACTGTAGTATTGCCCAGTAACTATGTTGCTCTTTTCTAGGAAGTCAATGAGTGTGACATCATCCCAAAATATCGTCGCCGTCTCTTTTCCGGGTGTTGGAACCGTCTTTGAAGCAGATTCAGCGGAGGAACCTGGTTCCTAGAGTGTAATGATTAGATTCGAGCTTCATTGTCTTACGCGGTTGTACGTGCTTGGACACCAGCGTATGACGCCATATCCATCCTTGCAATCCTGCAATACGTAAACGTTCAGAAATCTGTCGTTCGCTTTCAGGAGAGTACAGATTTGTTAAAGGGACATAGGTACTTCACTATGAAAGGAATAAAGATATTTTGCAACGAAAGTTTTTTACACTTTAACATAAAGGTGGACAATGGTAGAACAGAGTAGAACGCAATCATGTCATCCTACTTCTCTCTCCCTTCTACATGCTGATGGTTCCGATGGGGTGGGTTTCTGATAGAGGTGGATCACATTATAAAATATATTCTCAAAGAAAACTCCTGAAGCAAAACAGAAGAATCTGATGTATTCCATTTACATGCCTTTCAATAGCTGTTTTACATACAAACATTTTACAAAAGATTATTCTTATTTTTACTCCATGCTAAACGAGATAAATATTAGCAGAGTGTATTTATCGCTTAGTTCGTTATAAATAGAAGGGAATTAAGGTGTAAAAGCCACAGTCAACATTTAGAAACTATCGCTATGTTGCTGTCATTGAAATTCGCTTCTTTGCATCGCCAGGAGTAAAACAAAATAAACACGGATGACTTAATGTCTGTGTTGTAAAATTGAAGCCAGTAACAATGAATATCTCAAAATTGGGTGTTTTGACAAGTTCTACATTTTTTGTGTAGGAACTTTTTGCCTATATCTTATAGTTTAGCAATTATGCAAATTTCAACACAATTCATCCAGAATGAAGAGGTCTTCAGAGGCTAATCTCAGAAAATTCAAGATATACATTTAGTTTATCATAGAAATATCTTAGAGCCATTTTTGAGAAAATTAAACTTTTTGAAAAATGTTCCATATAAAGGATAATTGAGGATCGGAGGACTTTCTCGAAAATTCTCGTATCGCACGCTTGAAGGATATGAACTATACTAAATTTGGTTTTTAATGGACTTTTCGTTTTTGAGCGATGTTACCCAGAGTGATAGTCCCACAGAAACACACACAAGCATGTTTCTAAATGTTTTTTGGATTCAGGAGATCTCAAAACATGTGCGTGCGGTAATATCTCGGTTTCGAAATTTTGGGAGGAGCGCAATACCTTCTCATTCTACTATATATACGTATTAATAGGAACTAAAATGTTATATGACTTCTATATGGAATTGAAAGAGAAACTATTTTGCTGCCAAAAAGGGAATAGGATTAGATATTTTTGTACTATAAAGAATTGCTTGTAGTGAAGAAGAACAACTTTAAGCAAAATTGCGACACTTATAAATTGAACGACAATAGCAGGAACATATAGTTACATTTATTTCATTTGTTTGTAATTCTAGTTTAGTTGGATAACTTAATTTTTGTGTTCTTGTTTCTGACTAACATTAAGTACAGAAACAGTGAACGGTTCTGTCCTATTTTCACCATTAAAATAAGACCTTCAAGAGAACCACCACTCATTTCGGACGTCATCGAGTGTTTCCGCAATTCTGACACACAGAAATACCCACGTTTGCTTTAAAGGTCAGAGAAAGATTTTTATCCACAATTACAACTCTGATGTGCTACATTTACAGGGCTTACTCTACATCTCTGCAACAAACTATTGTTAAAAAGCTTATGCTTCTATTTACTTCATGCTAATCGATAAAAAATTAGCACAAATGGCCCTATTACTTGCCCCCTTGTAAGTAGAAGCGAAATAAGGGAATACCATAGTTAAAGTGATATAGTGAAAAGCTTGTTGCTATGTGAATGCAGTTCCTTTGTTTGTATGGACAGGAATTGACGAATTTCTGTATGAGAAAAGTGTAAGCTTGTTAAAGGTGAAATAAAAACAAGGAATAGATGGATGGATGGATGGATGGACGGAGGGACATATGGACGGATGGACACAGGGACGGAGGGATGGAGGGATGGACGGAGGGATGGACGGGCGGAGGGACGGACGGACAGACGGACAGACGGGCAGGCGGACAGACGGGCAGACGGATGGATGGATGGATGGATGGATGGATGGATGGATGGATGGATGGATGGATGGATGGATGGATGGATGGATGGATGGATGGATGGATGGATGGATGGATGGATGGATGGATGGATGGATGGATGGATGGATGGATGGATGGATGGATGGATGGATGGATGGATGGATGGATGGATGGATGGATGGATGGATGGATGGATGGATGGATGGATGGATGGATGGATGGATGGATGGATGGATGGATGGATGGATGGATGGATGGATGGATGGATGGATGGATGGATGGATGGATGGATGGATGGATGGATGGATGGATGGATGGATGGATGGATGGATGGATGGATGGATGGATGGATGGATGGATGGATGGATGGATGGATGGATGGATGGATGGATGGATGGATGGATGGATGGATGGATGGATGGATGGATGGATGGATGGATGGATGGATGGATGGATGGATGGATGGATGGATGGATGGATGGATGGATGGATGGATGGATGGATGGATGGATGGATGGATGGATGGATGGATGGATGGATGGATGGATGGATGGATGGATGGATGGATGGATGGATGGATGGATGGATGGATGGATGGATGGATGGATGGATGGATGGATGGATGGATGGATGGATGGATGGATGGATGGATGGATGGATGGATGGATGGATGGATGGATGGATGGATGGATGGATGGATGGATGGATGGATGGATGGATGGATGGATGGATGGATGGATGGATGGATGGATGGATGGATGGATGGATGGATGGATGGATGGATGGATGGATGGATGGATGGATGGATGGATGGATGGATGGATGGATGGATGGATGGATGGATGGATGGATGGATGGGTGGATGGATGGATGGATGGATGGATGGATGGATGGATGGATGGATGGATGGATGGATGGATGGATGGATGGATGGATGGATGGATGGATGGATGGATGGATGGATGGATGGATGGATAGATAGATATTTGCCATAGGAATACAAGTATTCATGACATCGTCAAAAACTGTACAATTATATTAACAAATCAGTAAATTTTACACTATAAAATTAGAGGATTTGCCCTCAATGTAGTACTGACCCTACTGTTAAAAACCTGAAATGATGGTTGTCTTATATGCAAAGGTATGCTATTGTAAAGCTTAAGAGATATATAATTTAAACTACTTGTATTTATACTGTATTTACTCTTATGTATATATATATATATATATATATATATATATATATATATATATATATATATATATATTAGAATTACTTCGAGTATCATGACTATGTACAGAAGCACAAGTTGTAAATTCAATAATATGTTTCTTTACGTACAAAAGACATGCCAGAACGTATATCGAGGGCAGAGTAAGTATACCAGATCTAATAAAAAGTGGTTTACAATGAAACTTAGATGAAACTCCATAGATTAATCTCAAGGCTTTCTTTTGCAATACAAACACTCTAAAAGTAGATGTATGGTTACCCCAAAGTAAAAGACCACAGTTAAGGTGACTATGAATGAAGCCATAATAAGCTGTAATTAATGATTCAGTAGTGATATTATTTGTTAATACTCTTAACATGAATAAGCCCTTGCTTACTTTCTTAGCAACATATTCAGTATGAGTTAGCCAACACAAATTAGATTCAAGGTGCAGGCCAAGAAATTTAACTGATTTTTTCTCGTCAATATTAACTCTTCTTAAACTAAAATACAATGTAGCAGTTTTTGTACTGTTAATATTTAAATTGTTGGCATTACACCACAGTTGAACTAATTTAGTTAACTCACTAAGTTTAGCATTTATTACATTTGTGTTGTCGTTGATTATATTTAAAGCCAGATCATCAGCGAACATAAATGTCTCACATTAAGGACTACAAATAAAATTGGGAAGATCATTAATGTATATTAAAAACAATACCAGTCCTAATACTGAACCTTGGAGTACACCATATCTCATACTTTTAAAAGATGACATTTTACTATAATTTAAAAGCACAGCCTGGTATCTATTACTAAGATATGAGGATAAAAGATTAACACGGCAGTCATTAAATCCATAAAATTTTAATTTAAGAAGAAGAGTTGCATGAGGTACAGTGTCAAAGGCCTTCGTAAAATCAAAGAATCGACCACACACTAGATTTCCAGATTCAAGGCCTAAAAGGCAACGTTTATAAAATTATATTATTGCATCTGCAGTGCTTAGAGAATTCCGAAACCCAAACTGGTAGTTATTTAATAAGGATTTCTCTTCAAAGTATTTGTATATTTGTTTATTAATTAAGACCTCAAAAACCTTTGACACCGTCGGTAGTGTACTTATTGGCCTATAATTTCCATAATCTGCTCTATTGCCCTTCTTAAAAATTGGAACTACTTTAACACACTTAAAGTGATCAGGAAACTGGCCAGAGTCAATACAAAAATTAAAAATATGAGTTAGAGGTTCTGATATATAAATGGCTGCCATTGGGATTAATTTAAAATTAATACCGTACACATCAAAAGAAGAACTATTACTTAAATTTAATATAGCAGAGTATACGTCTTCTACACCAATATGTCCAAAGGCAAACTCAGTATCAGGTATAGACATCATTTCCAAGATAATTTTAGGTTCACTGGGAGATATACTACTTACAAGTTCATCAACTTTGTCAATAAAATATGAATTAAATATCTCAGGATCAAGATCTGAAGATGATGCTTTAGGGTTATTATTTACAATACCATTAATGACAGACCAGGTTGCTTTAGATTTATTTTGTGAACCACTAGTAAGTTTCGAAAAATAATCCATTCTTGTATTTCTTAGACTACTCTGATATAATTTCTTAGCATTATTATACATATCTTTGGCTTCTGGGATTCCATGATGCACATAAAGTTTAAAATGTTTCAAACAATTCTAAGATTATGGAGATCATCTGTGTACCACTCTTTATTAGATGAAGAACCTCTTTTTCCTTTAGGTTTAAATAAGACTAAAGGAATGGTCAAGTCAATTACCTCTAAGAAAACAGAAATAAAATAATTAACTTTGGCATTTAACTCAGTGATATTATATAAGTATAACCAACACACTTGACGTAATAAAAAAGTAAAATAACAACAATTTTGGTCATTTGTGACTCGTTTTGGTATTAGAATATTATGGTTATCACCTTTTTATTATCATCACCATTTCTAAGTTTATTGACATCGAAAACAAACTGTATAGTGTCGTGATCTGAATAAAGTGTGGGCACAACACATGCTTTACAATAATTTTCAATATTGGTGACTACATTAATCAACACATGTTCCAGCGTTATGTTTTGTACCGAGACGAGTAGGGCTATTAATTACATGTCTGATACAAAAACTTGTAAATAAATTAATCAGGTCACGTACTTCAATGGTGTTAGAACAAAAGAATGGTGCTAGAATAACTCAGAAACGATCAACTACACGAAAAAAATGTATATAATATAAATTGTGTGTTTTAACGTACTCTACATTTTTTGTGTGGCAAGTTTTTGTCCATCTCTTACGGTTTAGCTGATATTCAAAATTCCATAAAATTCATCCAGAATAACAGGCGCTATTATCAGAAAATTGAAGATATACATTTATACAGGTAAATATTTTGAATATACGATATTTTAATATAATCGTCAGAGTCATTTTATATGAAATCAAAATTTTCTAAAAAAGTTTCATGTAACGAGTAGTTTGGGGTGGGGGAATTTTTCTCAAAATCTTCGTGTCGCATCCCTGGAAGATACTAAACTTAAATAACAAGTTTGGTATTTTACCGACTTTTCGTTTTTGAATTATCGTGTTCACAGACACACTGACACATGGACACACACACACACGGATTTTTTCTGAAAATACTTTTTTTGGATACAGGGGACCCTAAAACATATTTCCGGTGAAATCTCGGTATCGAATTTTTTGGTGGAGTGCAATACCTTCTCTATTCACTATTACATAGTACGTGTAGAGAAAGTAAAAATATAATATAATATTGTAAAATTAAACCTATAGCAAGTAATATCTCGCAAATAGTTAGGTCTCCAAAAATTGATATTTGAAATAAATTGTGAGTTTTAACAAGAACTACATTTATGTGCAGTAAGCTTTTGTTAATTTGTTACAGATTATTTCTGGTTTACCAGTAATGCATAACTCATCCAAAATGAGAAAAACTTCAAGACTATTTCCAGGAATTTAGAGGTCCACATTTTATTTATTATAAACATCTGTAATATATGTATTTTTATCAAAATCGTTACAGCTATTTTTTGACAAAATCAAATACTTCGAAAAGGTCTCCACATAAAGGGTAGTTTAGGATCTTCGTGTCACATCCTAGGTAAATGCTCAACTTCAATAGCAGGTTTGATATTTAAGCGGCACACTCACGGGCGTTCTTCTAAAAATGTTTTTTTTTTTGTATTCAATAGACCCTAAAACGTGTATTTCTATTGAGATTGCGGCAGTAATTTCTCTACCTATGTACTACGTATGAAGTAGGGAACGCAAAAGGTATAAAACTGTAGAAACATAAATAACTGGGTTTTAAGAGAAAACTGATTTATCGTTTATATTCTATTAAAATGTTTATTAATGTTGGGTATGAGAATTGAAACTCTAATATTTCATAGCAAAACTGCTGAGTGTTATTCAGATCAAGTAGCAACGTTGGTCTTCACCGCAAAACGGAGCGACGAGGTTTGCCTTTAGTCTATCCACCTGGAGTGACATCAGCTTTACCCCAATACTGGAAATTGTTCATGAACGAATTACATCTTCAGATGTTGTTAATACCTTTACTGGTAAAGCTGTTCGAATATTCACTTCAAGTAATCGAATATTATAGGCATCTAATTCATTTTGAGGAATTATATAGGCCTCAAAACATACATCTAACGTTCCAAGCGGAGGTAACTTCAGAAGGTAAGCAATGAAGTCCGAGGTCTAATATTGATCAATTTAGATATCATCTCCGGGACAGTTCGTATTTCACTTAAATAGCTCCAAACATAACTTCGAAGTTGAAAATCGCACACGTGCTTGTTGTCCAATGTCGATGAACGCGGCATCCATTTTATGTGCAGCTTATTATGGAGAATATGATTTTCTGTTCCTATCGACATATCTATGGTCTGTGCCACTTTGTGAACTATCGTTCGACGATCATGAAAAACATTTCTGGACTTTTTCGATGATTTTCTCTGTAAGTACCTCTGCTGGACGTCAAGGGCGCTTCTCGTCAACAACAAATGTTCGACAATGTTTAAACTCGTTGAATGAATATCTAAATGTTGTCATAGTTGGCAAAACGTTCCCATGATAAGCGTTCAATTTCGGTTTTATCTCCTTGCAAGTTTTCCATCCAAAAGTAAAAATCGAATCACTGAACGATATTGCACTTTTTCTATTTTAGCAAAATCACGCTGAATAACAAACTGAAACGCGTGACAAATGCAAACCAACTGATGAATTACTACCAAATTTGATTTGGGACATGTAAATAATTACAGCACACGATGCTAACATAAACTTGCCTTTATAACACCATCAATTTTGAAACTGTTGTGGCATCATTTAGGAGAACATGCGGATTAAACCTTATTCCTTTGGCGAAATGCAACTCTCGAAATAACTATATTCTCTTCCAAATTAGCTCCAGTTCCATGTGTTCTAGACCTGAATGAAATAGAGAAATCGTTGTCAATGCAACTTCTGTATCCGAGAACTTTTTTATGGTTTTACTTGCAAAACAAAGCTTTTCTTCAGCCCGGGAGGCGATATCGACCCAGCTGCTCAAAGAGCTTCCCCGCACCTCTATTATCTTATTTTATATCACTGGGAGTAAACTAGGTCTGCTTCTAACGGCGCGGTAAAAATCTCTAGTTCGATTCTTGGCAACACACCAAAGTTACCTTAATCCATGCAAAGCCTATGAAGATACATCTAAAACGTTGTGAGGTATTTTTACTTTCTCTATACGAACTATGTACATAGTGTATAGAGAAGGTATTGTGTTCCACCCAAAAATTCGATACCGAGATTTCACCGGAAATACATGTTTTGGGTCCCCCTGAATCCAAAAAAAAAAAAAAAACATTTTTACAAAATAGTCCGTGTGTGTGTGTGTGTGTGTGTGCGTTTGTGTGTCTGTGGACAGCATAGCTCAAAAATGAAAGGTCCGTTAGGTTTTGTATCTTCCAAGGATGCGACACGAAGATTTTCAAGAAAATTCCCCACCCCGTACTACCCTTTACATGGACCTTTTTTCGAAAATTTTGATTTTCTAAAAATTGGCTCTAACGATTTTGATTAAAATGTCGTATAGCACAGATATTTACCTGACAAATAAAATGTATATCTTGAATTTTCTGGGAATAGCCTCTGAAGACTACTTTATTCCAGATGGATTTTACGAAATTTTGCATATCTGCTAAACCGTAAAAGATGGATATAAACTTACTGTACAGAAAATGTAGAGCACATTATAACACACAATTTATGTTATGTATATTTTTTCGAGCAGTTGATCGTTTTTAAAATATTCCTTGTTTCTGGTTTCAGCTTTGAGAAACTTGTAATTTTCTCATACAGGAACTCGTGTACATTCAAACAAAAGAACTTCAGTCCATAGCAACCAATTTTTGACTTCACTTTAACCTATGATACTCCCATATTTCTCTTCTACTTACAAGGAAGTAAGTAATAAGACTATTTGTGCTAGTTTTTTCTCGATTAGCTTGAAGTAAATAGAAGAATAAGGTTATTAACAATAATTTGTTACACAGAAGTAGAGAAAGTCATGTGAATGGAACACATCAGATTTTTTATTAATATAACATATGTCTGTGCAATTCGCTTTCTAATCACGCAGTGTAACAACAATAGACAAATTGTTATTATTCAGTTGAAGAATTTTTGCTATCAAGTTAATTGTTTGTAACGTTGTAACGTTGTAAAATTGTTATACATTGTAATCTTAGATGTTGTAAATGTTGTGTAATTTACATTTAATATACATTTCATAATGTTGTTATCTATTTGTTGACGTGTCAAATTTCATCTAAATGTTTTATGGATGAAATGAAATGAAATAGTATTCGGTTATTGTTTTGTCTTCCGCATATTAACATTTAAAATGTATTCTCTCTTGTAATTGAACTTCATAAATTAATTGTGTGAAAAATAAAATAAAAAACATACACCGTAAAACACATATTTGCAACATTTTTGAAGAGAGTTTCACTTATAATGCACCATAATACTGTTTACTAACAAAAGGGCAATAATTCTTGAATTTTAATTAGACACTGCACAAATGCATTGTCATGGGTTTATCTGCTCTGTTTCTTTTTCATTGTCCTGTTTTCTACATTGTACAGAAGGAAATTTAGAAATTCTGCATATGAGTTCGTTTTGAAAGATACCCATATCTACTAACATTAATTTTCTGGCTATAGTAGCATACTCTATACTTTAAGATGGTAAGTAAAATACATTTGAAGCGTTAATTTACATGTTTCATCACATCTAACACACTTCAACGTATCTGAAGCATAATTGAAAACAATTATCTGTAATTAAGGTTAAATTAATACATAACTCATTATGAGTTCTAAGGAATAAATAACACGAATCCAAATTTCCATATGTCTTCAATATCTTCATGCTCTCTGATATTAAATCCTTCTGAAATACTAAATCTCTATTACTGTCAATATTATTATTTAAAATAGCTTACTTTGAGTCACGGTAAGATACCGGAATTACTGTATAATTAAATTCATAATTATTTTTTAAAAATAGAAAAGTATTTCTTGTTCATTAATAATTAATTTAAAATAATAAAACATAAGGTTGTGCAAAAATAATTTTCAATACATGCGTGTGGAATGCATAGAAACGTAGACAGAAACGATTATATTTCGCAAGGTCTTTTCTACTATTATTCGGTCTCCTTAATAATGAATTTGTCACACATATATAACATTATACACACTGTTTTCTGGATTTACTTTTCAGGTATCTAACTCCCATTTTTAAAATTTACTTTCCTTTCATTTTGAAATATTCTGTTTTACTTCAGTGCAGCTTCTCTTCCCTTCTCATTTTCGCTGTTGGTATTGACACTTTTCCGTGAGGTTTTTCAAACTTATATTTGAAATTAAGTGTTGCATTTATTTTATATGTAATATTTTGACACTATTACTACATTTTAATTGTTAAATATTTAATAAATTCCACTCAAGTGTGATATTCTTTAAAAAAATCAAAGTGTTCTATGAGTTTCTTACAGATAAATTAACTTGGTGCTCTAACAAGAAATTTAGTGGAGTGATGGTTAGTATTCCAGCTTATAAATCTAGAGGACTTGCACTCTATTCCCGGCAGGCGAGTGGGAATGTTTTTTTTTCCACTTCCGGAGAGTTAAGAACAGATTTCATCCGTGCGCAAGCATTACCACTCCTTTCTTATCCAGTACGCTGTACGTGCTTACCCTTGTAGATAACGAATATTAACAGACAAAAACCTTTTAAGGAGAGTATCGAGAATCCTAGATAGTTTATGGTGGGCCCAAGTGTAGGTAAATATTGTGGAAGGTATAAATAGATAATTACCAGAGGCGAGATTCGAATGTGATTGAAAGGCTTCTTCAAAAATACTTCTCTAAACCCATTGTAAGTTAAAAGTGTAATCCTAATTCAATACATTTTTACTTTAAATAAGCAACAACATCTTACAACATGTTATAAAGCAAAGCTTCCTAATATGTAAAGAATCCAAGAAAGCTAAAATACAGCTGACTTACGCAGTGCGGCCTAAGCTATGCTATCACTTGACGTGGAATCTGGAGGGTCGGCGTTGGAAATCTGATAACACGCTTCTCTGTCCGGCCGAACCCCGGACACCGGCCCAGAAGTGTTCCGGGGCTGCACAGCTGTGACGTAACTCCGCCAACTAAGTCAGCTGGATGGAACCGGCTCCTAGGAGAACGTAACTTGTTTTGGGGCTGTGCATGCCATTTGATTTAGTTGTCGAGAATTTCTTGTATTTCCTTAGTGACTTTGACGTTGTATGTTTAACAGAAACTTGGTTGAAAAACGGAGAAAATGTAACACTTGCTAATTTCCATAGTTTTAGTAGGGGAAGGGAGACACGGGGAAGGAGGGGAAGGTGGCCAGGAGGGGTATCAGCTTCATTCAGGTCTGAGCTGGAGGCTGAGATAACTAAATTAGAAATCAGTTTGGAAGGGGTGACTGCTGTATCTTTGGCACAGGGGGGAGTACAAATAATAGTTATAGGATTATACAACCAGCCAGCAACGTCCAAGTATGCAAACAGGAATTTCTTCAGTGACTTAACCGAAACGTTAGTGCAGTTACAGGAAAAGTTTCCAGGAACTGAATTAATTCTCTTAGGAGATTTTAATGCGAGGTTAGGAGGGGAGAATATTTCTCTAACGGAGGGTCATCAATGGGGGGAGGAATTCCGCGAAGGTCAACGGAAGAGCAAGGATAGTTTTATTAATGGGGAGGGCAGACAATTACTTGCTTTCTGTGATGCCTTCTCTTTAGAAATAATGAATGGCAAGTACGGTGAGGATCGAGAGGGAGAACTCACTTTCATAAATGAAAATAGGGGTAGTGTAATAGATTTTATTTTAGTAAGTCAGGGTTTAATTGGCAGAATTAGAAATTTTTGGGTGGGGGATCGTATCGAGTCACATCACTGTCCGGTTGTCCTGGAACTGAATATAGAGACGGCATTGGCGGCGCATGCACCTGAAGAGGGGCAGGGGGACGAAGGGAGATTCATTAGTAAATTTATATGGAAACCGATAGAAAAAGAAGTATTTGTTGATAAATTAGAAAGAAGATTAGGGGAAAAGAACGCAGACACAGCGGAGGAACTAACACATATAATAGCAACGGCTGCGGGGACAGTGAAAGTCCAAATGCATGGTAAGGTAAAACGATTCAATGGTTGGTATGACCAGCAATGCAGAACTGTAAAGAAACAAGCAGAGGAGGCTCTGTCAAAATTCATGACATTAGGAAAATGTTTACAAAAAAGCGAAGGGAGTATAAACAGCTCTTACGGGTAAAGAGAACTACGTGGCAAGACAAAATTACTCAGAAAATTAGTAATATTTTAACGCGGGGGGATAACGCTGAGATGTGGCAAGTAGTAAAACATTTAAGAGGCAACCGCCAGGCGCCCAACGAAATTTCTCCCAGAAAATGGGCATTGCATTTTATGGGAATTTTCGGGAAAGGTGAAAGGGAAGGAATTTTTATAAAGGAAGTTAAAATTTTGGGAAATCTTGAGATCCCAATACTGGACGAGGAAATATCAGCACGAGAAATAGCACAGGCGCTAAGGAGTCTGAAGGGAGGCAAAGCTCCAGGGTTGGATGGGCTGCCCCCGGAAGTTTTATAAGCCGCAGCCAATGTTAATGAGTTTGGTAGGAGTATGCTCCAGATATGTAACAGATTGTTTATTGAGGGGAATTACCCTACCTGCTTGGGAAAGGGCATTATTCATCCCATTTATAAAGGGAAGGGAACTATTGGAAATCCGGATAACTATAGGGGGTTACTCTGTTGCCAATTATGGAGAAAATTTATTGTAGAGTGTTATATAACCGGATAAAGGACTGGGAATCTAAATTTGGCAAACTTTCAAAATTTCAAATGGGTTTCAGAGAAGGACACAGTACCATAGATGCCACTTTTATATTAGACACTTTAAGGACGAAGCAACTGTTAGTTAAGCGGGGAAAGCTTCATTGTGCTTTTGTGGACTTTAAGAAGGCATTTGACTCTATCAATCGAAATGCATTATGGTACAAACTAGGCAGAAAGGGTTTATCAAGTAAAATGGTTAGAGCATTGCAGGCAATATATCAAAATGTCCAATTCTGTGTGAAGTACGACAGAAACAGAGTGTCCGAGAGCTGCCGAATCTATAGGGGAGTGAGGCAGGGTGGTATTTTATCTCCCTTGCTATTTAATCTCTTTGTGGATGATATTACTTATACAATGATAGCAGAGAACATCCAAGCACCAGTAGTAGCGGATTTGCAGATCCCAACATTTTTATACGCAGACGATTTAGTATTGTGCTCTACGACAGTATATGGATTGCAACGAGGACTGGACAAACTTAAGAACTATTGCGATGAATGGCTACTTACAGTTAATGTGAATAAGACTAAGACAATGACTTTCAAAAAGGGTTGTGTTTATAGCAGGGAGGAGACTTGGACATATGCAGGACAGATACTGGACAACGTTAAATCCTTTGTGTACTTAGGACTCACACTTACAATGAACGGAAAATGGACAAAACACATTGACATTACGAAACACAAGGCAAGGGTGAAAGCGGCGGAAGCTCTCCGGATACGCTACAGAATTCCGAATATCTCCATAACCTTAATGGAAACTGTATACGGAGCGACAGTTAGATCCACGATGACATACGGAGGAGAAATATGGGGGTGGGAACAAACAGGGAATCTGGATCAAGTGAGGACCCAATTTTTGAAAGGAATTCTGGGTGTAGGGAGGGGTACGGCAAACTGCGGAATAATGAGGGAATTCGGGGTACATAGTGAAACGATAGAGTGCAAAATCAGAGCAGTTAAATATTGGATGAGAATCGTTCACGGAAACCAATCTCTAATTAGGGCAGTCTGCTACCGTGAACAGTTGCGAATGGAAGGTAATTTGACGTGGGCATCAAAATTGAAGAAAGGGTTGGAAACCATTGGGATGGGAGACATTTGGATGGCGGGGCAGGAAAACAGGCGAAGTATTTGGAGAAAAATTAAGAAACGTCTTTGTGATATTGACAGACAGCAAATAATTGCGCAATGCACAGAGAAGGTGTCATTAGAAGTACAGTCTGGGCTGAAATCGGAGTGGGGTATGGAGCAATACATCAAAACAGGTACCAAACTCATTAGAGAGGGGCTCGCGTGGATTAGACTAGGAGCATGGAGGAGCACGAAAATTTCTGACGAGAATGGTATAAGAATCTGTCCCATTTGCGAGGAGGAAGAGTCGTGGACTCACATCTTGGCAAGATGTAGAGGTACGGAGGAATGGCGGGAAAAATATTTGCCGCGATTTTTTACCACTGCGAATGTAGGGATAGAAGCATGTTGGACGCTACTGGCAGGCACGGAAAACATGGACGGGCTAGGTAAATTTATACTTAAGGCAAGACAGCTGAGATCTGAGGAGGCTGCCAATAGAGAAGGGGGGGGGGGAATAAGATCAACTAAACAAAAGTGACTACAATGTTCTACATACATGTATATTATATCATACTTAGGTCACTGTTGTGCTAGGGTTGTATATATTATGTGTATATATGTCTTTTAAGTGTAATTATCTATTATAAGAGGGTGCATTTATGAAGGTGTACTCTGTGCTGTAAATTTAAATTGATATATTTGAATATCTTTGTATCTTTATTTTCGGATTCACTCTTAATTTTTATTGTTGTTTAATATTGCTTTTGACTGTGTATTTCCTTTGTCTTTTTTTTATTTTCGTGTTTATTCTTTTAATTCTTTGTTGTGGTTGTTGTTTTAATATTGCTTGTAATGTGTATTACAAAAGCACGTATGGTCTGTGGACCCGTGCGACTGTTGAAATTCTATTTATGATATTGCTATATTAATAAATACACTTATTCATTCATAGTTGTCGCAACAGCACGTTAAGGCTCAAATTTAGCGTAAAATAAAAAATTGAATATTTCTGTGCTCAGAATGGTAAACTACTGAATGTTTATTGTGTTTTTAAACAGTTATGCTTCGTGAACAATTATAATATGATACTAAATTTTAATTCTGCACATATTAATCAGAATTAAAAAGCTAAACGTTCAGGTATGAAAGTTGTATATGAATTTATATGAATTATACTATGATAACCCTCCAGTTTATCAATATTCCATCCCTCTATGCACCATTAAGCCTGACATTGATAAATTTCTGTCGAGAAAAGGTATCAGCGTTCTACCGTACGTCCGCATAGCCTCATTTCGGGAAAAAAGACTGCAAGACATGTTTTGGTACCCGGTCACTCGCTTTTAAAATTGGCTAGCTCCACCACTGTTCTACTTTACATAGCGAACAACACTCTTAATAACAACTTCAGGTGGAATGGGGAAACATCACACTTCCCCTCCATTTACCAGCTCCCTTAGGCTGGTCTAGAACATTGCATGAAATATTAATTGTGTGGTTCGATGTTAGAAAAAAATAACAAAATAACAAATTAAGTCCAGCAATTAATAGAAAACAGTAAACGATTAATATCATAGGATGAGCTACTGTTTCAATGTGAGACTCGCCATGTTAAGGATGGCATTTAAACGACGCAAAAAGAAGCAAGACAAGCGGGGTAGATATTCAATTTTTATACAATTTTTCGCTCTGCGTACATACACAACATGCGTGCACTTATGCACACTTTTTAAGGGTGGATTCATTGAGTCTCAAAACGTATATTTCCGGTGAATATCGGTATCGAACTATGGGTACTTTCTCTAAGCTAATTTCGCTTCTGTAACGTGTGCAACTCGCATTCGGAAAGTTCCGGTTTCAATTCCGAAAACTGCTTACTCACTCATGGGTTTTTCGTGGTTTCCCTAGGGTCGGGAGGTGAATGCTGGTTTCTTGTCTACTACTATTTCTTTTCCATAATTCTATTTAATTCTGTTTCATTTTTACCTTTAAGGTCTGCTTTTATGTTTTGAATACCGTGAAGGAGAGCTCCTCGAGGCTGGAGTTGCTGAGGACTTCCGCGCGTCTCTGCTTTGTTTGCTTGCGTTCTCTAGCCTCCTGTGTTTTCCTCACTTTATCCCTTCCTCCTGAGGGATTAGCATCCGTTCTGAATCAATGTATATCTATGTGCCCTCTGTTGGTCCTATAACCCTAAACCTACTCTAGACAAGTACTTAATAAAAACGCAAAAAGCGGGCATTAATACGTTTTTATGTATGTGCCAATGTGGCTTGTCTTTATAAAAGTTAGCACGTGAAAGTCTACTGAAACATCACTCACTGCAGTTCAGGCCAAAGCAGGTTTCCCAGGTTGGTAGGCGAATTAAGGAGTGTTGTAAAGAACCTGGAATGAACTGGTTGTGTTTGTTTCATCAAATTTTGTTCCCTGGTTTTCGGGGTGTGACAGGACCTAAAACGCTTTCCTTGTGAAGTGATGGTCTGTGGGTGTCTCCTGCTGGAATCATGTAACAATATCTGGACACCTTAAAGACTCTGCGGTTTTGTAAACCCTATGTCTTTCGTATCACCACTTCCTCCTAGGGCCGACCGTGACGAAATCCTCCTCGTTTCTTGACAATTACTATTTTTCAAGGTTTGAGAGCCTGAAGCTCGTAAAAGTCTATGCTCTAATCTGAAGGGTGTCTGAGGAAAACAACCAAGTCGATTAATTATTCTGAGAAAACTGAATTTCAGTTTGTTATTACAGAGTTATTAATATGTGCTACAGCGCTATAATAGACCACAATAATAGATCACTATTATTTTGAAATCAGAAGAACATAATAAAATATTTATAAATATTTATTTATAACTTATCAATCAATGTAATTTTAGGTCGGATGAAAACAAGGAATGTCAACTAGGTAATATTTACTGAAAACAAGGAATGTGCGCAGTTCAATTTTACCAGGATAACAATATTTAAACTTGAGAATGTAGAAGAGAAACTTCCATATTCATGTGACTATAGCCCATTTTCTTCAGTAGTTCATACATTTTTTCATGTTTTGTTTTCCTAGTATGAGGCTTTATGGCTCTAACCTGCCAGCTGTATTTGAGCTCATTATTTCAATGTTAATTATAACAAATGTAAACCCCATCAGTGTTGCTGGCAGCTAATGTGACATCAAGTTTGCGCTCAGCTGTCCACATCAATACCAACTGCACCGCATCCACATTCCCTGTATTAAGCGTGTGCAAATATCCCTCAGTACGTTAAATGAGTTGCAGAACTTAACGGTGCTTTTTCAAATTAAAACCAGTAAGAACGGACTGAGCTATCTTAGCTGGCCGTCTTTTACCTTGAAATAGTTCTGCAGCTCTTTTAACGCCAGGAATATCTGCACACATCAGATACGGAGCAGATTACCCATGAACTGATGTTTGAAGTGTTGCATTCTTTACCTATAATTATAGTCTAAAGTAATTTTAATAGTTTAAAATAAATCTTAAGAGAAGTTTAATTAAAGTGCGCCCTTTTAATTTTAAGCTATAATTTGTTATTATTTGTCTTATGGCTTGTAAGCTCTATAAAATAAAAATACGCACCCAACCGCTCACCCATTTATCTAATAACCAACCTGTCCGCCCGTCCAAACTCCCAACCTTCCTGTCTGTCTTCTACCGAGTACAATTTCACTTTTCTAAGTCAGTCTAATTTGTACTTAATATGTATGGAGCAGAACCGCCATAGCTGAAACAAGATGCCGAAAACTAATCCAAAACCTAGATATACTAAGTAAACAAAGCTGGGCATGTCACAATTGATTTTCGCACCATATGCTAGGCTCTATTGGCGCATATGAATTCAATTAGCAGAGTTCTAGCGGCAACGCTAATAATTAAACCTGATGCTAAGTGAATCGAGAGAATAACCATGCTGCCATGTTGTTGAACTAATTCCCGCTGCGCTCACTCTCACGCAGGCAATTGAACAAATGCTCACTCTTTGGTCTTTTGATCTTGCATATAGTCACGTAATCTGTCTTGCTTTTTCTTATCAAATGTCTTAGTTTGTTTTGTTAAAAGCTGTCTCTGATTAAAGCAGAAATTATTTTAGGGGATTACGTTGGCTTATTGCACCCTTATTTTATCCCCATGGGGATAGAATGAGATGAGAGTAATTAGAACAGGCGGCCGAAACCGGACGCAGGGAAGTAGCCATCGTCGAGGGTCTCTAACACATTCCAAGCAATTTTTCATCTTGTCGCGGGAAGTGCTAGGAGCCCGCGCCGCAGGTCTGACTGAACTACCTGTGTACTGACGCCTTCCCCCCTCCGAGAGCTGTATTTCCAAAGCACAATCACCACCACGGAAGAGCGCTATCAGCGTAGTTCTGTTTGACACTTATAACCTTGAAAGAGACCGGTTGGATGAAAAGGAGATGAAATGAAGGGACAGGAAGTTCGGGGAATAAAGAACCTTCTCCCTCAGCATTTGCCTAATTACACGGGAAAATCCCCAAGAAAGCCCGTTGATCTCTGGACCAGATCCCACGACCTCCCGAATGCCAGTCTCAGACGTAACGCCTGAGTCATCTGGCTCGGTTTGTGACACATGTATTGGATCCGTTTGAGAGAGGTGTGTTGAGTAGAGAAAGACAAACACCGTTCATCAAATAAATTAAAAATAATTAACACAATTATTAGCTGAAAATTGTAATATGCATAAATCCAGCCATTAGGACTTTTGTGGAGGAAAGTGAAACAGAAACTGATAGACTTAGTTTAGCATGGGTCCTTGTAACTAAGGACCAGACATGCTGGCTAAAAGAGAACACAGAACCCATCTGGGCTATTACCAAATTAATGGCAATGACCAATATATTAGTCTGATTTCGAATACACAATATATAATACTAGAAACATTTCCAGGAACAAAAAACAGGAGAGCTATGTCTTAGAAAAAGTGCTGCACTTCTTAAACTAAGCATGAAGCATATGAGGCTTGAATAGGTCAGAAGTCCCCAGAAACCATGTGGTATGAGGAGGACATAACCTCTAGTGTAAATCACCAGAATTAAATAATTATAATCAGTTTGGATAAACGATTCAAACCAGCTAAAATCTAATATAAATCTAATCAATGGACTGCTGAGAATCATTAGATTTTAGATAGGCGAAACCTATTTAATAACTCTAAGGTTTCAGTGCGAACAGATAAGCAATTGTCCTCCTCTTTGCTTCCTTGCCAAATATCTAATCTAATGCATCATAATTAAAACGGACTCGTATATCTAATATTTCACCGAGTAGTTGGTTCATGCATTTAGAATATCCTGGCTTGCAATCTTGTCGACCACCCATACTGACCATTTGGGCTTTTTGTGGTTTTCTCTGGTAGGCAAGCGCGTGCATGCGTGCTTTATCATCTACCATTGTGTATGTTTTCTGTTTACTTCTCATATTTTAGGTATATATCTAGGTGTCGTGGCTCATCGAGGTGTCGGACAGCAAGGCTTTCACCAAAGAAAGAATATTCTCAGTGGATAGAAAGGAGCTGCTATATCAAATGGGACGTTCGTCACCCTCTCTTAGCAGCTCCAGTGAGAGGCTGGTCTTCGAGTCAGAAACTGTTTCTTTTCTGCCTGTGGCACATAGTATCATATGGCTCCTTCCTTCATTCCTTCTTACCTGAGTGATCAGAATGCGTGAGGCGTCCCCCTCGCTATATTCCCAATTTATGGAATTCCATATTTTACTTTAATGCGTAATTCCGAAGATACCACAACATAGCCTTAAACACCACATCTTTTTGCATTTAACGAGAGACCTTAGCTATCACTCCCAGATGAGATTAAGTTGAAAGCAACATGCCGAAATAATTTTTAGCTTTTATCCCAAATATGTATTCAATGTATGAAAGCAATAACATACCTTTCCTTAAAGCTATTATCAAAACAAATGAGTTATAACCAAACCTTGGACTTCATTACCTGCCTTCTCAACTTACCTGCGCTTGGAATGTTACGTGTGTGCTTGTTTTGGTCTGGAGATACGGGAGGTAATGACTCATTCGCTCCCTTACCAGTCCAGTGTGGCGAAGAACAACGTTGCTACTCTTATTGCGAAATTACCCATGTTCATGTGCACACATTCAAGCAACTTATGCGAGTATATGTGTGTGTGTGTGTGTATGTGTTTCCTTCTGACTTGTTATCTCTTTTACAGCTAGATCCATACTCTCTTAAAAGCAAATGAGAGCAGTCTGTTTGTGGTGATGAATGCTTATGCCATTGACATGTATGTAACTAGATCAGGTTTGTGGTACTGACTCTGAACGTCACTTCCCGCAACTACTGGTGTGTCATACACACTTTGTTCGGTAGCGAGACTGCGTTTGTAAGACAGAATATCAGCTTCCCAATGCAGGAAGTAAAACTTTCAGAGACTGCACACGAACTGTAAATGAAATTACTTCCTCTACAGAATTGTACGAAAATATAACGTTCTTGGCAGCGTCGAGTGGTTAGACCCTTCGGCTCTCACCAAGGCGGGTTCGCTCCCAGGCGGCCGTATGTAGGATTTCTGGGGGGCGGGTTCTGTCTGTGTTCTCCGGTTTCCTTCTCTGTCGTCTAAGGCGTCTAAGTAAGTAGCAAAAGCGGGCTCTAAAGGCTTTAAAAATACATGTATATATAAATATATTATGTTCTAAAGGAAGAGGTTGGGGGTAAATTAAATCATTGGCAAAAATTAGTTTTCGAAATTGTGATTATTTGCATCACATTTGTTGTCAAAGTTTAGATTCACGTACATTTGCCAGCAAAGCTTATCTAAATTAAATTGTATTCAAAACCAACATCGCAGTAGGTTAATCTACCAAGGCTGTGTACTTCATCAACAGATTTTGATAAATTTTTCCAAAGTAAAATATGTCATTTAAGTCACAAAGAAAGACAACAACGCTAGGAGCAGATGAGGAAGGGATTGTGTTTACAAATATTCCTTACATGAGCCAATGCTTCACACGGAATAAATTAGTTACTGCGCCCTCCCCTCTACTACTCCAGTTGCAAGCCCCCACAGACCTGGCTCCTCAGACAAGTGCAAGTGTCGAGAATTGAAGAAGTCAAGTGGAGGGCAAAAGACGTATAAAAACGCGCGCAATACATTGGTTGTAATGGGAATACAGTAACATTTAAAACAGCTATAATTATATCATAAGTATACGTGAGTTGGAAATAATTGTGACAACGCGTTCTTTATGATGTCAGCATCTATGCATAGGGATTAGACCTTGAATGTCCTGTTGGGAATTAAATAAAATCACTTCATTGAGTAGACGGAATTTCATCCCACAACTGAACAAAACAAAAGTAAATATTGAACATCATTGAGTTTCAATATCGTATACTTGCACTTCAGTGTTTTACAAACACTGTAACCATCAATGAGAGCACAATTAAACTTTAATTCTGCTTTTCGCAGTTTCCTGATGTATACTTTCTGCTTTTTACTTTAATGCACTAAGTCGTCAACAAGAATTACAATAGGGTTTGTTAAAAACAATCCTTTCAAATTCTTAAAGCAATAATTCGTTGTGTTTTGGAAATGGTTTTGGTTTTTTTTTTTCCCCGATAATCCAGGCAGCAGCTAACCGTACTGGAAAGACTATGTGTAAATGCGAAAATGTGACAGTTATTAGGTGCGGATGATATATAATGAGATTATGTTTTATACACTTTTTTGTAGAATAACATTACTGCAGA
The DNA here is from genome assembly GCA_030762935.1 of Hymenopus coronatus. Taxonomy (NCBI): domain Eukaryota; kingdom Metazoa; phylum Arthropoda; class Insecta; order Mantodea; family Hymenopodidae; genus Hymenopus; species Hymenopus coronatus. The sequence goes on from CM060894.1 coordinate 115,042,390, forward strand.
GTATATATGTTCAGGAGTAGTAACCGCATTTGGAGATGTGAAGTACTTCCGAGAAGCCTCAATTAAGGTAAGAAATTGAATTTCTTCTCACATGAAACCAAACGTCACCCGCTCTTATTAATATATAAATAATTGGTGAAGTAATCACACTCCCCTTATAAAAATTTGTATAAGCACTTGTTTTGAAATTATAAGTATGTAGGAAGAAAAAAAAGAACACATTTTTATCTGCCCCTTAAGAATCTTTGCTTGTTAGTTTCCTACCTCAGCTATTTCTATTTATTTTGAAGACTTTGTTTAAGAATGCCGAGAGTAGAATATCTATTTTCTTTTCTTATTTCTTTCTCTGTTTACCTTCCTTGTATGTAGGTCTGAAGTCTGTTGGCAAGCAGAGGTTCTAGATTAGAGAGAAGAAGGATGGGTGATCAGCCCAATGCTGATGGTAACTTCAAATAGTACATCACATAAATAGATAGTTGATCCGTAAAAAATTGATACCTTGTAAGCTCAAATTCTCTCGCTGTTAACTAAGTCAAACCATGACCATTTGTCACGATTAGAATAGCTAAATGTAAATTTACAGGCTTTTTATTTAAAAATTGGGAAATCGCTGCCCTAATTATACCGAGATCAAACCTTGGTATTTCGTGCTCCTCTGTTTATCTTGAATACTTTTGAGCATATTGCATAATATCAGATAAAAAGAAAGTTAATAAAACATGGGAATGGGAACTCGGCTTGCAAAAATGGCTATTGCTGCTTTAATGCTCCATCTCTCCAGCCAAGCCTACAGCCATTTTTGAGAAACAAAAAAAAAAAATCGAAAAACTTATCATATTTACGGTGGTTGGGGTAGTGGAATTTTTTAAAGCCTTCGTGCATTCAGAAAATACTGAACTTCAATATCAAGTTTAATAGCTATCGGATTTTTCGTTTTAGTTATGCTATTTACAGACGTGCTGACACGTCCGTTTTTGTAACTTTTTTTTTGGGGGGGGGGATTAGAGAGATTTTCATAGCTTATGTTTATGTGAACTCTTGTTTTGGGTGTAATGTATTCTCTATATATCATGTACGTGGAAGAAAAAAATCTGACATACTTAATAAACAATTACGCAATATGATACAGTATTTATTATCTGTGAATAAAATTAACTTTATGGTAAAGAAATGCACGCACGAAAGTGCCAACACAATTATAATCACATGGATACCATCTCATATTGGTATTAAAGGCAACGAAGAAGCAGGCTCTGCAGCACGAGAAGCTACTAAACACCCTTAACGACCCTGTTTTACCTAGCACATTCGAGGATGTTAACACCCATATGAAAAATAAAATAAAAGTTAATTGGACCAACACATGGCTTATTACTTCCCAAACCAAGTTACATGACATTATATCTAATAAATTGTCATCACCCACTATATTATCAAATTTAAAACAAGACCAAGTGCTGATATCAAGACTTCGCATTGGACACACAAAACTCACCCTCACCGCCATTTTCCTGAAGGATCCACCGCCTGAATGCCGATACCATCAAAAGACCTTAATCATCAAGCACATCTTCACAGAATGTCCAGTTTATGAAGAAAAAAGGAGAGAGTACAATATGTCCATTCACCTTTCAACAATATTCAATGACCAAAAAACAATTCAGAGTGTCTAAATTTCTTCATTCAACAGCACTATACTGTAACTGTAAACATCCATACAGAATTTCCTTTGTTAAACGCTGCTCATGTATTGTATCTTAACGATTTTATTGTAATTCATTGTAATGATTTCCACACATTGTAATGACTATTGCTGTAATGTGTTCTAATGACTTGCATTGTATTTGTACGGTTGCTTTCTTATGCTCATTTCTTTGTCAACGCTTGAGCTATTACTACGCGTGGGTGCGGTACGCACGCTCAACTAAGAATTGGTCCTGCGACCAGAATCAAAATTCATTGTAAAAGTAATTGTAATCTTGCCCATGCGGCAAGTGTTTACATATTCAGAATATGGTGAAATATTCTTACAGAAGTGCTGGAAGTATTATTTTAGCAAGGAATTATTTTCATTTCAGCACGTGCTCTGAGACTAATCGACCTGAGATACCAGAAGATGATCACCGTTAAAACGAATTCTAAAAGAGTCTTGAAGTGTGGAGCGGTAATGTGGTTACGGGTTCGTATCCCGGGTGCAGGTTTTGGATATTAGGAATGGTGTGAATTTGTGGGTGCCCTAGCTCAGGATTTTTACTAGCATGGAAATCCTTTAGGGTGTGGTACGACACAAGAGCTTTATTCAGTTAGTTCGACCTTTTTTCGCCGTCGAACACACACGCATTCCTCCTAAATTTCCTACCGTGAAACCACACTTTACCCGACCACGACTATTGTTACTATTATTTTTGATTCAGTGATTTCGTCCGTACTCTGGTCCGTATTACAATAACTATTTCCCTCACAACTAAAGGTAGCCTGTTCGGCTTCACCAAGGACCCTAAATATCACATCTTGGTTCCACCGATTACCCCAAACAGTGTCCCCTGGCCAGCGAGAGCATTGTCTTCTATCCCGTTACGTTCCCCTCTGGCAGTGTCTTCTCAGCCCCTTCGGGTCAATGTTCTACCCTAACGGTATACGATGCTCTCGGGGACATTCGCTGGCTTGCGACAACTCGACTACTTAGACGTGTTTAAAATCTTTCTTCCCATCCCGTTTTCAATGTACATTTATATTTCCCTTCTTGGTATAATTTATATTATTAGCTATGATTTGCCTTTCCCTTATGAATAACTCTTTGCCCTATGACAAGATATGTATTGTCTCAAGTGCAAACCGCTGAGTAGCCGAAGGCAAGTTTTCACCCTAAAATACTATTCTTTTGGCCGTGAAAACTGAGATTCTAAAAAGCTTCACCGACACGTGCAGTTAGACCATGCGGTACGTAAAATATAATTTTAAAGTATCACCCATACGAGGTGAGAACACTCCTTCCAAGTATCACTCATATGTGGGGCATACAGACCAAAAAAGAATCCACTAATTAATTAAAAGAAGAAAGGAAAGAGAACAGTCTTTCAAGTGGAGTTCATATTGTGATTTGATTATTATTAGTATTTCATGCACATAGGCTTATATAAGGATCTTACAAGGACAGGGAGAGAGAGAAAGGGAGGAAGAATGACGGGATGATTAACACATGTTCTTGCGGGTCTCTGGATTTGGGGCATCGTCAGCTCCTTACAAAGGAAAGGAAAGAGCCAAAGGAAATCCCTAGTAGATGAAAGCGGTGATGAAGCATTTTCATAGTGTACCAAAATAGACCGCACAGTTTAATGCGGTGAAGGGTACCATAAGGAAGATTCATTCTAAGAAATGCTAAACGGTAAGGAAGGTTTTGCCGCTTAGAGACACTCAGCAGATTCATTGGTTGACAAAGCATTAAGTTGAAATCTGTTACACTCCAAGCAGTCATCCCATAACCTAAAAACAATAATACGTGTTAGACTGCCTCTGTGGTCGAGTAGTCACGAGCTGATCTCTCACCCAAGGGCCCCGGGTTCAATTTCCGGATGGGTCGGGGAATTTTTCCCAATCCCCCACAGAGTCTGGAGGTTTGAGGAAAATAAAATAATTTAAAATAAAATGATTTAAACCAAGCGTAAAAAAATGACCTACAGACAACGAGTTGTTTCAAGTGCAAAGCCCCCGATATGACCTTAGATGTTAAAGGGGGCTATATAAATGAAACAATTAAACAAAATAATAATATAATACGTGTTGTGCATTGCTACGAATTGTGTCACCCATCCGATGTGTTCCATTCATATACCTTTCCCTACCTGTTCTGCAAACAAACTATTCTTACAAAATACTATTCTTTTCTCTACATCAATGAACATGAGTCGATCATCAATCGAGATGAACATTTGTAAAAAGTGTCTTACTACTTTCTTCCGTGTAACTTTGTAAGTAGAAGAGAAATGTACTAGGTTAGCGATAATCAAATCATTTAAAAAGGGGTTGCTATGAGAAACAATAGGAATTCGTTTTTCTTTTGCATGGCCAGGAATAAAACAAAGGAGATATGAAACAAAAGAGGAAATATGTTTGAGAAACGTTTAAGTAACTTAAAATTTAAAGTAACAGCAAGGAATATCTCGGAAACTCTACAAAAAGGCATATGATATAAAATGTGTGTTTTAAAGAGGTATACACTTGTTTCGTATTAATGTTTTGTCCATCTCTTACGGTTCACTAATTATACAAAATCATCCAAAATGAAGAGATCTCCAGAGGCTATTACCAGCATGTTCAAGATATACACTTTATTTCTTATGCAAATATCAATTTATTTTAATCAAAATCATTTGGGCCATTTTTGAGGAAATCAAAAGTTTTCAGGAAGGTGTAGTTTGGAACCTGCGTGTCGCATTCTAGGAAAATGCTAAACTGCTAAATATAATAACAAGTGTGATATTTTAACGAGTTTTCGTTTTTGAGTTATGATGTTCACAATCACAGACACAAACGTGCACCTTTTTCTATTTTTACTTCCTCTACACGTACTGTGTACATAGTCTATGCTGGGTATTGTAATGCACCCAAAAATTCGATCCCAAAATTAAAAAAAGTACATTTTTGGGTCCCCCTGAGTCCAAAAAAAGAATTTTCAGAAAAGTGTGTGTGTGTGTGTGTGTGTGTGTGTGTGTGTGTGTGTCTGTCTATGGACATTATAGCTCAAAAACGAAGAGACGGTTTAATACCAAACTTGATATTTAAGTTTGGCATATTCCAAGGATGCGATACGAAGATTTTCAAGAAAGTCCCCCCACCCCAACTACCCCTTACATCATTTTTCGAAAATTTTTATTTTCTCAAAAATATCTTAAAAGATTTTGATTAACATATATTACATTGAAGATATTTACATGATAAATAAAATGTATATCCTGAATTTTCTGGGAATAGCCTCTGAAGACTACTTTATTCTAGATGAATTTTACGGGATTTTGAATAACTGCTAAACCGTAAGAGATGGAAAAAAACTTACTACACACAAAATGTAGATAGAGCACGTTAAAACACAAAGTTTGTTATACGCATTTTTTTCGTGGACTTGATCGTTTTTGAAATATTCCTTGTTTTTGGTTTCAGCTTTGAAAAACTTTGCCAACTCCTGTCCATAAAACAAAGGAACTTGAGCGGCATAGCAACTAGCTTTTGTCTATCACTTTAACCTATGGTACTTCCTTATTTGGCGTCTACTTATAAGAGAGCAAATAATAAGACTATCTCTGCTAATTTTTTCTCGATTAGCGCGAAGTACATGGAAGCAAAAGCTTTTTAACAATAATTTGTTGCAGAGTTGTAGAGAAAGCCATGTGAAAGGAACACATCAGAGTTTTACTTTCTCTAGGCCCATATATACAATGTTCATAGGGATAGAGAAGGAATTGTAATGCCCCTAAAACTCGATACCAAGATTTCACCGGAAATGTTTGTTTTGAGTCTGAAAAAAGCATTTTAAAAAAAGGTCCGTGTGTGTGTGTGTGTGTCTGTCTGCCTGTGTGTGTCTGTGGACAGAATAGCCCCAAAACGAAAAGACCGTTAAATACCAAACTTGGTATTTAGGTTTAGTATCTTCCAAGGATGCAACACGAAGATTTCGGAAATATCCCCCACCACAAACTACACTTTACATGGAAAAATGTTCGAAAATTTTTATTTTCTTAAAAGTGGCTTTAACGATTTTGATTAAAATCCCTTATATTAAAGCTATTTATGTCCGGAATTAAGTATCTCGAATTTTTTGAGAATAGCCTCTGACGATCTCTTTATTCTGGATGAATTTTGCTGAATTTTGCTTCACTTATAAACCGTACGAGATAGAAAAAACTCACTAAACAAAAAATGTACCTCATGACAAAACACACAATTTTTGTCCTTTACGTTTTTATTGTAGAGGTGACCGTTTTTGAGATATTCCTTGTTATTAGATTCAATTGTGAAGTACTTACACTTTTCTCACTCAGGAAGTGTCCGCTTTTCTTTTGTTCTACTCCTGGCCAAGCAAAGAAGTGATTTGCAATGACAATCGCATAACGATATCTTTTAAAACGTTTGACAATCGCTTTAGCATAGTGAATTCCCTTACTTATAAGGAACAAAGTAATAACATTCTGCTAACATTTATCTTGATTAGCATTGAACAATCTTTTGTAGGAGTTTTGTAAAGCAGCTGGAGAAAATCATGTGAGTGTAACACATCAGATTTTAAAAAAAAGGTCCATGTGTGTGTGTGTTCGTCTGTCTGTGGACAGCATAGCCCCAAAACTAAAAGACCGTTAAATACCAAACTTGGCATTTAGGTTTAGTGTCTTCCAAGGATACGACACGATGATTTTAAAAAAAAATCCCCCCACCACAAACTACCCTTTACATGGAAAGAATTTCGAAAATTTTTTATTTTCTTAAAAATGGCTCTAACGATTTTGATTAAAATCCCGTGTATTAAAGCCACTTATGTCCGAAATAAAATGTATATCTTGAATTTTTGGGGAATAGCTTCTGAAGACCTCTTTATTCTGGATGCATTTTGCTTAGCTGCTAAACCGTAACAGATAGAAAAAAACTCACGACACAAAAAATGTACATCACGAAAAAACACACAATTTATGCCCTTTACGTTTTTGTTGTGGTGGTAATCGTTTTTAAGATATTCCTTGTTATTGGTTTCAATTGTGAAGTACTTAAACTTTCCTCACACAGGAAGTGTCCGCTTTTCTTTTGATCTACTCCTGGCCAAGCAAAGAAGTGATTTGCAATGACAATCGCATAACGATAGCTTTTAAAACATTTGACTATCACTTTAACCTAGTGCATTCCCTTTGTTAACTTCTACTTATAAGGAAGCTAAATACCAGGTTTGATATTTTTAATTATTGACCTATGATATACAAACACACGTACACGAACCTGTTTCTAAACGTTCTTCTTTTTTTTTTTTTTTTACTCAAAGATCTCAAAGCATGTTTTCCCATGAAATTTCGACAACGATTTTTGAGTGGAATACAACATATTCTCTACCTTCTATGTGCTTAGTACACTTAAAGAAAGGATAACTAACGAAGTGTGTATTCAGTTTAAATGAAGACGGTTTAGAGGAGAATTAGCCAATTGGATTGTCAGTAGCAGACTGTAAGACTACAGCACCAGAGCGGCTGATAATGTTGCGTAGTGATGAAAGGCTAAACTAAGTTTCCTCTACCTGTTTTATGTCGCCTTTACAAAGCACTAAATGCATTCCCACTAATCCCTTAGCCCTTCTCTTATCAGTAATTTCACTTTCTCTTTTGCCCCTGTATTTCTTAATTAGTTTCTTTTTTGTGCTGGAAGAAAGAGAGGGTTGATTCAGCGATTAAGATTTGAGACAGGAAAATTCGTGTTTGAAGTTTGAGATTAATTTACATGAAGTATTTAGAATAAAGGTATAATGTTTCTTTTATTACAATTATCGACCTCCCATAATTAGGGGAGGTCCTGAAGTGACCATATTCGGAAATGTAAACAACTATTTTTATTATCATAATGATATAAATACCACGAGCAGCAAAACATGTTAAAATCCTTGTTGGATAAACCATGCTGTTGAACGATAATTCTGGATGTCAGCAGACTCTAATATGTTAAATAAACAAGGGCACCAATAAAATTTCCTGTATTTAAAAGTAAGGTTTACACAGGTAATCTAATTTCCTTGAAGTTATTCTAACATATTTTTACACATATGATTTTTTTATTGGGATTAAAAGTTGTCTTTTTAGATTTAATTAAGAAATCTAAAGTTAATCAAGGATTTTTAACTCTTTCATTATGATTTCAAGACAAACTTATTCAATAAATTTATGCACGCTATTATTATTATTACTATTACTATTATTATTATTATTATTATTATTATTATTATTATTATTATTATAGTAGTGGTATTAGCAGTAGTAGTATTACTTCTGAAGTGAAAATATATTAAAACATGAAACAATTTTATGAACGTAGTGTATACAGTTTACAGTAGCAACTTCATGTAATTTATTTGGATTTGATTTGCTTTGATGACAATAAAACTTTAATTTATTTTCATATTTCCACATATTATTGCGATTTTAAGTGATTCTGTTTTGGTATTTACTTTGAGAAAATTATACGTCTTCTCTGCTCACAAAATCACTTTCAGCGTAACTGTAAATGTATTTGTTACAAAAGACAAATACCTCGTAGACTCGCTTTAATTGCCATTATAATTTTTGTAGGATAAACACATCTTAAATACATCCACTGTCTTATTGTTTTATTATAAATTATAGTTTTCATACAATTCTACAAGTAAGTGTTAATATACTGTTTTTTATTGGTCGTTTTGTTTGTATGATTCCTTTGCAAGCGTCAACCTTTAAGGGTAAAATGAGCAACAATATAGTTTAAAGATTATAATTGTCTGTAATATTATTGCATGCAAATTCTGGAACCTGATCGTCATTATTGAGTTATACTGTTCCCTCTGTCTCACACTCATACTCACACATACACTTACCTTTTCCAAAATTTATTCTAAAATCAAGGCACCACTAAACTGAATTTGTTAATCTTGACATAATTTACCGCTTGGAATATAAATAACACTTCTTTTAATTGTTATTGGTAAGCCACAATATAATAATAACTGAAAATAATCACATTTATTAGCTTGAGTTCACTTTATAATATATGGTTTGCTACATTCACATGACTTTCCCCACTCTATCGTATATAAATAGGTATACAAACTATGCTTACGAAAGTTAAGTTTTCATCTAATTCAATTACAAATTACGTTCTAGGTGCAATGCGAAAAGCGATATTCGGGTGTTTAAATACTGGAAGCTGTAGCTGAGCTTAAAAAACCCCATGATGTATCCATACAATCGCGAAAAACAACTCAATACCCAAAAAGATTGACTAAATATTGAAGAATTCGAACAACTAGCAATGGGTATTTCGAATATTTCTAATGCCATACAAACCTTATTTAGAATAAATAGTGTAATTTAAAAAGATTTAAAGTTTAAGAAGATTTCATAAAATTCCTTCCGAATAAAGTAGACTTCACATGATCTTCCCAGAAACTGTAAGATATACTCGTAGGGTCTTACCAAATTCAGTTTAAACATTAAACCGCTATAAACATTAACATATTTCGGTTATAAAAATAACAAAAACAAAACAAAAAAACATCACAGTATTGAGCAAACAATTGGGTTTACAAAGCAATGAAAATATGTGTGCCGCTCTTTAATTCAATGTATACATTTTGAGCATTCATGTACAGAAATGTGCAGAAAATGTCTTTGAATAATATCAATTTCTTGCGAGATAGCAATTTTCAGTTACTGAGTGGTTGTTGTATGTGTCAGGAAAACTAGTTCTTTGGGTGACCTCAGAACCAAAGTTCGGCCGGGTTGATATCTGGAGAACGCGGAGGTCACATTCTTGGGAATGTGACACCATCATTAAACATCTGCGGAATTGTTTTGTAGGGGTGTAGAAGAGGGGTTGATAGTGCTGAACTTAAATATCAACTTTTGTATTTAGCCAAATTTTTTCATTTTTGAGTTATGATGTTCACAGACATACGGACACACGGTCACACACGCGCGCATACAACACAGACACGGACCTTTTCCTAAAAATACTCTTTTGAATTCAGGTATCCTCGAAGAATATCCTTATTGAAAATTAATATTATTTCATGTTGTTGTTAGGAGTCTTATAACTTTCAAGCACAATGGTTATGTGTTTGTTCAGAACTTAACTCAAGTTAGATGCTTCTATTTTTGTTGAAGCGTTCATCTGCCAATATTCTGCTCCACTTGGGACTAAGAGTTTAATATAATAAGAGTCCAAAAGCAGCCCAGCATGTTAACACGAAGCGTGTCCGAAAAAAATATATTTTTTTTCACAACAGCATGAAAGTTAATTCCTTAACCTATCTTTGTCATAGCGGGGAGTCAACTTTTTATGTCTTCAAAGAAACCTGGCGCCAGTGAAGCCAGCCACTGATGAACACAGCGTTTTGTGAAAACACATCACAATTTATATATTTTATATTATATAGAAAATATGTTTGTTTTAAGCTCCCCCAACCTTGAATCTGTGGATTCTTGATATATATTTCAAAACGACATCAAAGATGTGGACCTTGTTGGTCATACCATAGTGATACATTTTTCAGCTCTAAATTCGGCACATACAAAAACTGCCATAAAATCACTATGGATTAGGCAGTCGTACATAACCAAATGAAAGTGCCTAGCCCACTCCAAGAGAGATGCCGGTTGGTAGCGAAGGTCTCAGTCGCGTAGTGTAGGTGTAGTTTTATAGACACGCCGGCGAGGGACAGGTCACTTAGTAATGGAAAATGTGGCATGTAGGTGTGGCTATGTCAACCATTCTGCCTAATCACAAATGTGTGCGATTTTAAACACTCATAATACTTTAAATAGAAGAGTTTGAAAGTTGCGACATCAAGTTTCGGACAAGTCAAAGTGTAAGCTAATCGACTGCTAACTTCGTTTAGTGTCATTTTGAAATGGCGTGTGTGTATGTGTGTGTGTGTATATAATTCTTATACATACACGCATAAGAAAGAATAAAACGACGATACTAGGAGTTTCACCAGCGGCGAACGCAACTAAAAGCAAAACAGCTCACTGTCACTTAGTACAATGATTAATACCGGATGAAATTCAATTATTCCCACCTCAGTCATCCATCTTCTTTGTTCGTGCTTTTCACTTCCTTACTAAAAACTGCTTTCATCACTTGCTATAAAAAATAATGTATGAATAAAACCTGAAATTAGCTTCTCTTTGCGTGGAGACAGGTAGAGTGGCGAGGGATATTATTCTGTCTTCTTTTTTTTCCCTACACAGGAGAATGAACATTTCTGTTTGACTTTCAAATGGAATGAAGGCAGCGTCCAGCAACATGCAATTTTCATCATAAGCGTTCAGCTTGAGGTTGGAAAAAACCGTGCATTGCTGGAAATGGGAAAGTAAATAAAAGAAAATCTATCAGAACAGCTCTTACAGGGAGATAAAAAGACACTATCCTGCCTATATTAAAAGTCCTAAAATGAATTGCTCTCATAAAGTGTTTAAGATATTACACTGAAATGTGTAGAAGAAAAATTATTTAAGGAATTGGATTGAAATTTGTACTGGTAATGTTTAATATATGATGTGAAATTTTATAGGCTCAGTAGTTCAAAAATCAGATTGAAATTTCTATAACCACAGCAGGCATTTAGATATCGAAATGAAATTTGTGTAGGATCAAAAACCATTTAAGGTATCAGGCTTAAATTGTGTATAGGTTCAGATGTTCTTTAAGATAACAGATTGGAATCTGTATAGGATAAGAAAATATTTAAGATATCTGATTGAAGTTTTTAAAATATCAGAAAGTATTTCAGGTATCATTTCATAACATTATTATCCTCACTCTCATGCTTGGCACCGATCATTCCTTCCGGATTCTTCACTATGATTCAATTTTCGTCTTTATACAATAAGCCTTTGACCACGTGCACTCGTGTGAATGCCGTGGAGAAAAGTCCTACTTAAAAGGAGGGTTAAACCTGGTAAATAAGTAAGCTACAGTAAGCAGTAGAGAAATTAGAAGAACCAACCATACTTTTAACACCAAAGTAGGTTCATAACAGCATCTAGCATAGGCTTAATTTAGCTGTCTTAATAGTTCCTCAGAAAACAGATAATTTAAAATAAACATATTTACAGAGAAAGAAATTTGATGTGTTACACTCACATGACTCTCTTAAACTGTTCTACAAACAGACTTCTTATAAAAGATTATTCTTCTTTCTACACCATGCTAATCGAGATAAGCATTAGAAAATGTACTTATCACTTAGTTTCTTATAAATAGAAGGGAACTAAAGAAATACGCTTAACTAAAACAATAGTGAAATGTTTTATCGTTTCGCGATTGTCATTGAAATTGGCTTCTTTGCTTGGTGAGTTGGTAAAATACCAAGCTTGGTATTTAAGTTTAGTATCTTCCAGGCATACGACACGAAGATTTTGAGGAAAATCCCCCCACCCCAACTTCCTTTTACATGGATTTTTTTTCGAAAAGTTTGATTTTTTCAAAAATGGCTCTTATGATTTTGATTAAAATATCGTATATTACGTATATTAAAGATATTTATTTGACAAATAAAATGTATATCTTGAATTTTCTGGGAATAGCCTCTGAAGATTACTTTATTCTGGATGAATTTTACGGAACTTTGCATAACTGCTAAACCGTAACAAATGGTGAAAAATTTACCACACAAAAAATGTAGAGCACTTTAAAACACACAATTTAAGTTATATGTATTTTTTCGTGGAGTTTGTTTTTGATATATTCCTTGTTTTTGTTTTCAGCTTTGAAAAACAAACTTTTCTCATACAGGACTTTGTCCACTCCTGTCCATACAAACAAAGGAACTTCAGTCATAGCAACCAGTTTTTGACTATCACTTTAACTTATGGTACTCCCTTATTTCGCTTCTACTTACAAGGAAATAAGTAATAATACTATTTCTGCTAATTTTATTCTTGAGTAGCATGAATTAAACAGAAGCATAAGCTTTTCAACAATAATTTGTTGCAGAGATGTGGAGAAAGTCATGTGAATGGAACGTATCAGATTTTTTTTCACATATTTATAATATCGAAGATAGCAGTGGTAATGTGATGAGATTTATCGATGGGAACACCTAGCAACCTTCCAATCACACTGAGGTTCTCAACAGCATGCAATCTGCTTTACTGTGGAATGAAGGACGCCGCGATATTGGTTACATCAAGGGTTCAGATTTCTAAATGCGAAAATTAATACAAGGCTCTCTGATACCTGGATTAACGATCGACCTTTTCTGCCCTCTTTGATGCAACAAAGAGCGCGAATACCCACATACAAGCTTCCAGGATGACAAAGCTGCTTCACAATATAGTATATCTGGAGAAAGCTGTTTACGTGCGCCTCCAGTTATTTACCGGAAACGTCTACGAGCAATAGAGATCGAGTTCCCGCACGAGAAGAATTTCTGCTTGAGATTTCTCAGTATCGATCTTAGATACATGTCCCGTAATCTTGTTTTCGTTTTTCCTATACCCCTAAGGCATCCCCAATTGAGTTTGCAAAAAAAGCTGGATTTTAATGTTTATTTAGTATATAGTCATAACATTTGAACCAATTGTTTCTCAGTATCGTTAATTTTGACTTTAAAATCCATACAGCATGATGCTTCTTGCAAATTTTCTCAACAAATTTTCGTAACGCTCAATGGTGTATAGAGAAGGTACGTAAAAATTTTGAATACCGAGATTTCAATGTAAATACATGTTTTGAGATCCCTGTATTTAAAACATTAGAAAAATAGCTCAAAAACGAAAAGTCTATTTCATACCAAGCTTGGTATTTAAGTTAAATATCTCCAAGGATATGGCACGAAGATTGTCAAGAAAGTGCCCATTACATGAAAAATATTCGAAAATTATATCAAGTTTTACTGTAGAAATCAGAATCTATCGGAATTTCTTAGCGTATTAGGGAATTTCGTGCTGCAAAGAACATCGAAAAGAGACTGAACAATCGGCAGAATTGGCACGAAAGCGCCAATTTGTGAACAGATTGTAATCAGTTTATGTAAAAATTAAACAGGTGTTTGTTGAAGTAAAAAAATAGTTTTTGTTGCAATACTTTTCCAGTTATTTGAGTACATTTATTCTTTGACTGGAATAACTTACAGTTTTGTGTATCATAAGTTAAACGGTTTTTAAAAGTATCTTTAATTTGAACTAGGAACCTAAAGGAGCAGAAACTGAAGAAGTTTGATTTGAATAGGGAGACTGGAGATAGAAAGTAGATAAACTGGAAAAATTAGATAACATAGCGCTCTCGAGCAGTGTATCTCCCATTTTATTTAAGCGTATTTAACCAGAAACTTTTTGCTTATCATTTTATCTGCTGTGACTTTCCCTGGGGAAAATTAAAAAGAAAATTAATAATAGCACAGCAGCTCGCATAACGATTTTTATTGTAACACTATACAACACTGCTGTCTCTAAGAAAACCCATTGAAAACGGTCTCATCCAAAATTGCCAGACGTCCGTCCGGTATTATACGTCATTTCCCGTGTTCGAGAAGGAAGAAAATTGTCCCGTATTACCGACACATGGAGCGTCAAAAATCCCGTTTTTCAAATTGTGTTTAAAGATAGTATTTTGAATTACGCGTATGTTTATTCAGTGCATTGATATCCACAACATTGTTATGTTAATGCCACTTTAATTGACTTTTCCTGTCATATGACTATGTAAAAGGAGTAGTTTGAATTTTGAACAAAAAATTGTACTCTGAAAAAACTAAATATTGTTTGAATTTGATGAAGGTTGACATCATGAATTATTATGAGCTTGTAGGGATTATGTAGGCCTGTAGGTTTTTAAGGACTTTATGACCTTATTGAGAATAATGAAAAGTTGCAAGAATGAAGTGTGATAGTTTGTCAAAATATTGTAGTATTTTATAAAGCACTGAAGGCCAAATGGCGGCCCGCGGGCCTAATCCTGCCCGCGGGTATGCTTCATCCGGCCCGCGAATAAATATATGATTTATTGATTTTTATGACTTCCTGCTTAGATCTCCTTTTAGAATTTCATGGTAGATTTCAAGATTTTGAAGTATTTTGATCACAGATGAACGTTTTAACAATGCCCTGAGATGTGAAGTAGAGTGCCAACCCGTGGATCTACAGTTAGAGTGAGCTCCAATGTGACTCATCTTTTTAAACATCAGAGGCAACTGGTGTTGATTATTTGCAAACTCATTTCAAAGGAACGTTTTCCATATCTTAGAAACTGGGCTTTATTTGATATACTTACATATGTGGAACTGCCTTCTGTGCTATGAAACAGTGCTAAGTGATTCAATGTTACCTCATGTTTTTAAGATTGCAACATCAGAACTGAAAGTGAATTTTAAATATCTTGTAAAAGAATGTTCCTAGTAAGCTGTGCATGTAATATTAGTAAAAATAATATAATCTTAATTTGTCATTGCTTTTATTTTATTTTTAATATATATGGCCCTCATGTAAGATTCCTTATTGTATTCTGGCCCTCAGTGCATTACTAATTGGCCATCCATTGGAATAAAGAATACATAAGTGATGCCCAAATTTTGGGGTCTCTACGCATGTGCGGGTTTTCCTTAGAGCCGGTCGCTAGGATTGGTTGTTAGTATGCAGCTAGAAGCTACCGAGAACGGTTAAAGCTCGGCCAAGAAAGATGGATGAGCCATGCTGCTCTCACTAGAAACAGTTTTAGATAGTTAATTATGGTTAAATTCTGTGAAAATAAGAGCCGTTAAAGATGGCAGTCTTTGCGCAAGAAAGAGTTTTTTTTAAACCGAGATTTTCATTTACTATATTGTATTACAGTATAAAAAGGTAAATATAACTTAATAATATATTCTCGGACAATCTTTAACAAATAAAGCATTTCTATGTTTCTCTTATAATCAATTTTACTTTTCTTTCCAGCATAATACATAGATTGTAATCAACTTTTCACTGCCCCGTACTTCATTACCATTGCTCTACCCCATGTTAAAATACAGCGTTACCCATATCTCGTTACAAGTCACTGTATGTTGCTGGGAAATTTCTCTATGAAAATAAATGAATATAAAAATATTTTAATGCATACCGTGGTACTTCCTTTGTAATTGTAACACATACAAATGTAAATCAAACAATATTTACAGCTTCTTTAAAACAGGGGCGGGGGCGAGTATCGTTTATTGCCATTCTAAAAATCTGGCAATCTACGGTCATGCCGTCCATTTAAAGAATATGTTGCGAGCTTTTACAGGACGCTCCTAATATTTACCCTATAAGCATTACCACACCGGGTTGCAGTACTAGCGTGTATAATTGACTAAACTGAAACAAAACGAAATATAATTTTAGAGAGAGAGAGAGAGTGAGTGTGTATATGTGTATAAGTATATGTGTTTTATTATATATTTTCACACAAAAATGACATGACCATTTGTCACGAAAATTGGATGTGCCTTCGTTCCCAAACAAGAAGTAGGGTTATGGTATTTTAGGTACCTTAACCAAACTGGAGATTGTATTGCAAAACAAAGATACATTAGTAACCATTCACCTTTTGAAAAAAAAAAAAAGTGCTATACAACAAAAGCCTGTATGTATTATGTTTCTGAGAAGATGTGTTATTTAAAAAATTAAATAGAATTTATTTAGTAAATTACATTAAATAATATTAATTTACGTTACAGCTATTTCAACATGATCTTCACCATAGTAGGTCTTAAGTCTCTTCCCAGTCAAGAGAATTCATCCATCTAGTTCTTGGACGACCAATATATCTATTATCTTCTGGAGCGTAATTTAAGATTCCGCCATCGCCCATTCGTACCTTGTGATCATACCTCTTAGTGGCATTTGAAATCATTTTTTCATTCACGTTAAATATGCTTAATATACTTTTGGGTTCATTGATATTTACAGTATGGCAGTATAAATTACCAACGCTTCTTAAAAACTGTTTTTCATTTGTTTCAATATTCTTTCTGACAGATCTATTTAATGCTCAGTTTTCAGAACCATGCATCAACATAGTTACAGCAACCACCATATAGAATATGAGTTCTTGTATCAGTTCGACTTTATTTCTTAAAGTTCTGTGTATCGAGGTATGTATGTGAGTGTGTGCGTGTGTGATGCCGGAAGGAATTCCACACTGCAGGTATTGGCTTATTGTAGCTCAGACCTCAAGAGGATAGGATGAAATGAGAGTAATATAAACGAGCGGTCGGAACCGAACGGCGGGTGAAGAGCCACCATAAGCGATCCCTAACAAATTCAAGCAGTTCTTCATCTCGACTTGGGGAGCGCTAGGAGTCCCGGCTCCAAGTCTGACCGTGCACTCTAGGTCTACAGACGACTTCCAAAGCCATACCGTTGCCAAGAGTTGTATTTCCAGAGCGCATTCACCACCACGGAAAGGCGGTGCCATCGCAGTCCTCGCCGACACTTACAATCTTGAAAGATTGGATGAAATGGAGAGGAAATGAAGGAACAGGAAGTTCAGGGGTATGAAGAAATTTCCCCAGCATTTACCTAGTGATCCGGGAAAACCCTGGAAAAAAACCATGGGTCACAGAGGTTGGTTTGGGAAATCGATCCCACGACCTCTTGAGTGCCTATCTTAGACAACACGCCAGAGCAACCTGTTCGGTTCTGTGTATTGCACCGCACATGTACTGCAATTTATATAATTTATTTGTTAGGTCACAATCATATAAGACGTCGCCCCTTAGATAATTAAAATGAGAGACTGGCTCTACTGGTTCATTATTTATAATTACGTTATCTGACTGTTTGCTCATCTGCAAATGCCATTACTTTAGTATTATTACTTGAGATAGACAAATTATAAGTAAATGCAATTTTGTGTAATTAATGAATAGCTATTTAGAGTTCATTCTCTGTTTGAGCAAAATCGATCATTAGCAAATAATATAGTAGCTAGCTATTACGACTATTTTTATGTAAAATCATGAAAACGACATTTTAAGCAAAACAAAAAAGCACAAGTGGAAAGACTACAAAGGGAGAGAGACAAAGAAGAAGTTTGGAGCTGGGAAAGTAAGATATATGGAGAGAAAGACAGGGATAGATACAACGAATGGGAGAGAGAGAAAGGACACAGATAGCGCGGAAATGAGAAAGGGAGAGAGATACAGCAACATCTCCATGTGTAATTCAATAATGTGAGGAGCAGTTCTGCTTGTGTAATAATTTAATCACTACTTTACATCACATGCACTCTAGCTGCTCTGTGGCTTTGGCTTTCCCTTATCCTGAGAACACAAACGCCCCATAACTCTAAGGTCCATGGACCTTCCGCCATTTCAGCATTTCAACTCTTTCGCCCATTTACCGTGTTGAATTAAGTTTTTCATTCGATGCCCTGGCTAGCTAGTCGTAGAAACACTGTGGATTCTTTTTTTTTCCTCAGCTCCGACAAGATCTATGTTAATCTCAGTCGGTTAGCCTCGGAGAGAACCCTATACAACTTCCTCTTTTCAAAAATAAACTACATTTTTTTATACTTATATAATGATTCACAAGGTGACGAATTTTATATACACTTATCATTGAAATCACTCTTACAGTTATTTTTCGCACATTCGAGAAGAAAATCATTACCATGTGCACACATACGTACGTCCACTCTGACAGGTACAACTTACAACAAGAAACATCATACATTGCTAGCGACTCTACATTACCCAGCATTCCTTACCTTTAAAAAATCCAATTGCTTAACAGAACATTTACATTTATTTCTACTAAAAGTTAGACAACAATATGCACAAAAAAATCCTATTATCTATATTATATTTTTTCACAAATATTCCTTTTCTAATTTGTTGCTATCAAAGATATGTTATACTTTTTGGAACGACTTTGTTAGACGGAGCGTCACTTCTCCACTCTCGCGTCTCTTTCTTTTTACATACACAAATTACACATTGTTGGCGTGACGAATTAAACATTTTACTGCTACACAAAATCAAACTTTGCTTTCGGCTTACTTATATCGCCTCAGTGAGGTAGCACCTACCCGAATAAAGGACGCTAAATTCAAGACCGTAAGAAAAAAATCTGCTGTGTTCCATTCACATCACTTTCTCTACATCTCTGCAACAAATTATTATTAAAATGCTTAGGCTTCTACTTACTTCGTGCTAATCCAGTAAAAATTAGTAGAACTAGTATTATTGCTATTTCCATGTAAGTAGAAGTGAAATAAGGGAGTTCCATAGGTTAAAGTGATAATCAAAACCTGGTTGCTATGTGAATGGAGTTCCTTTGTTTGTATGGACAGATTTGACAAATTATTGTATGAGAAAAGTATAAGTTTTTTTTTAAAAGATGGAATCAAAAACAAGGAATAACTCAAAAACGATCAACTCCACGAAAAAAGTGTATGTAATATAAATTGTGTGTTTTAACGTGCTCTATATTTTTTGAGTGACAAGCATTTGTCCATCTCTTATGGTTTAGCAGTTATGCAAAATTCCGTAAGATTCATCCAGAATGAACTAGTCTTCAAAGGCTATTCCCAGATGATTCTAGATATACATTTTATTTTTCAGGTAAATATCTTTAATATATGAAATTTTAATCAAAATCGTTAGAACTATTTTTAAGAAAATCAAAATTTTCGAAATTTTTCCATGTAAAGGGTAGTTTGGGATGGGGGGATTTCTCTCAAAATCTCCGTGTCGCATCCCAGGAGGATACTAAACTTAAATACCAAATTTGGTATTTTACCGACTTTTCGTTTTAGAGCTATCGTGTACACAGACACACGAACATACGGACACACACACACACACGGATCTTTTTCTGAAAATGCTTTTTTGGATACAGTGTACCTTAAAACATATTTCCGCTAAAATCTCGGTATCGAATTTTTTGATTGAGTACAATACCTTCTCTATACACTAGTATATAGTGCATATAGAGAAAGTAAAAGAGACTGTAAATGTATTCATTCATTTATTCATTCATTCAGTAGTAGTAGGTACTATTACAATGTAAATGCAAAAGTAGATTTTTATTTATGGACGCTCTTTAACTGCTGCGGAAGACAGCGTCCCATCCTACGCTGGGTGTTAGAGACCACTTAATTTTGCTCAGATGCCTTTTATCAGGCTTAAGATTCCTTTACGTGCCGTAAATCTACGACACGACATAACGGCTTCCCTTACGCCCGAAAAAATCCATAGTCCTCCGCCGGGTTTGAACTCGAGACCTTGGTTATATGTTCCAAAATATGACAGTATAGCAATGCCAGTCTCCAAAATTTGACACATTAATAAAATATGTATTTACACCGTATATACCATGGTTGAGTAATTTGTGTTCCATGAGCGCTTTCAATGGACAACATGATAAGTATTTGGGACTTGTCGGTAACCTATTATACACTTTTAGAAACATGTTTAGGGTCGTCGCATAATTACTTAAATTATTTCTGTATCATAATTGCAATATCAAGAAATAATTTACATTCTTTTTACATGCACTAAAAGTATAGAATATCTATGAAAGTCAGAGTATCTGCACAGATTTAAATAAAAGTTTACAATGTTTAGTACATTTGACCTCACTTATAATTCTGAAAGTTTAAATAAAACCTTAACAGAGACAGGGTTACGCCACAGTAAATGTCCAGTAAGCAATATATTAGGATTATACTTAGATGTCAAAAGACGTAATGAAAAGATTCGTTTGGTTAGTAATCATATTAATAAGATCATCTGAGCTTAATATCCAATTGAGTATGAATTAATATTATTATGAGTGTGTCCATTTTTGTTGTATTCAGAGAAAATGTTAAATTACCCTGCTCTCAACAATGTATGTTAATTGTTGGTACCCATTTTGTAATTAATTAATTTTGTGATACTAAGTAGTTATTTCACTCTAAATATGAATCAGCAGCTATAATAATAGCTATAAAATCGGCAACTATATAAAATTATAACCTGCCATTCAGGGTTACAGCAGGTAAGCCGTTCGTATAAATTAAAAACAAATTGCCCCATTACGGAGCCTTGAGGTACTTCATATATAACATATTTAAAATCTCTTAGTAAATCATTGCAGAAGACACACTACAATGTGTTCTAAGTAGGATTTAATTAAATTAAAAGCTTCCATGTTGAAACAGTACATTAACAATTTGCCGCCCATATGTCATGCGAAATTGTGTTGAAGGCTCCAGTTGTGTCGTAAAATTTACACAAAATATATTTATTTTGTTATTTCAAGACCTTATACACAATCACTCCTAAGAGAGTACAACGACTTTTATGAAATCCAAGGTGGCTAACAGAAAATAAATCATTCCTTTCAAAAATTTGATAATCTGATCTTCAAACATTTTGACTACGTTTTGAATAATAGTGTGTCATTACTCAGACAGGTTTCATTCTTTCTAAGAATATGTGGCGATATAAAAAACACCTGTATGAGATATTCAGCCTAGTAAACCTTGCATAAGAAAAATATAGTTCGTAATCTTAGTTCAAAGCTGTATTTGCCACAAAAAATACAACACTTCCGTTCAATTACATATGCAGCAGTTAATCTTGAATTGTATTTATTTCATATATAAAAATAATCGTATACCTTGGATAAATTGTTTTTTCACACAAGCCGCGTGAACAGGAGTTGGATAGGTACAGTCAGACTGAAAAATTCAATGCCATAGCTGGGATTTGAACCACAGATCTGCCGATCTCTAGCCGGTTGCTCTGCCACTGAGCTACCACGGCATTGAATTTCTCAACTAATCCGTATGTTTGCCGGTAAACTACTACAAGGTGATTTCAAATTTTTTGACAACCCCAATGGCGAATTACAATGTCAAAATAATTTCAGATCACCTTGTGGTTTACCGGGAAACATACAAGTCAGTTGAGAAATTCAATGCTATGCCGGCATGTTGCCATGGAAGCTCAAAGGCTTAAGATCGGGAGATCCGTGGTTCAAATCCCGGCTATGGCATTGAATTTTTCAGTCTGACTCTATATGTCAAATCGTATACATTATTGCGAAAACTAAAACTTCGGTTACGCAGTCAAGAAGGCATAGAAGTGTGGCATTCAGTTTGTACGAACATGGTTGCTTCCGTCCAGCATGTAAAACATCCTAGTGGAAACCGTTAAAAAGTTGCGAAAAACAGATTACATTAAATATTTAGTACAACTTGTGCGCAAAGTATCCTATAGCGTAATTGAGAACGTAGTTTATTTATCGGCAGAGTTAAACGTTGTTTCAGTCTTAGCCACCTCTCAGCACCTGGAAAAACTCAAAAGAAAGAAACAATGGAAGCTAAAGGCGATGAAAGTTTTATAAGTGTATTCGTCGTAAGGGACTAGTTTCTTTGGAGGGAAAGAGAAGAAAACGAACCACCAACAATCGAAAAGTGGCTAAAGTTGTAAATAATGATACCAAACTTTAGGAAAACGAGCTTCCACACTATTCTTTATTGGATAGGTTTTGAATTTGTGACCAGAAACATAATGCTTCATCGCTCGATATCATTAACAATTAATATGTGAGAAGTGTTTAATGGCATAAATTTTATTCAATATACATTTTGTGTAATAAGACTTTACCTAGGCATTGTGGCTGAGTGGTTAAAACTATCGCCTCTCACCTAGAAGGCCCGATTTTGATCCCAGGGTACCATGCAATGTTTTGTGGAGGAAGCAGTGTCTGAGGGTTTTCTCGGCTTTCTCCCGCCATTTATTCCAACAATTGCTCTAAAAACATCTTTTCCTTCATTCATTTCATCATAATTTCATAACACCCATTTTTTCACTTTCATTCCAGGCAATGGGTTGATCACCCATTCTTTAACTAATCTCTCTGATCCAGAGTTCGTCTGCTCCTCAACAGACATCTGCCCGCACGGGCTATCTTGTAAGTCCTGGGGGGAGGGTGTAAGTCCTACTTACGAGGAGGGTAAATGGAGACAAAAGAAATTTTGCCTACCTTGGTATATAACATTCATTTAGAGTGAAGAGGACTTACTGGTTATTCCCAAAACTTCAGGACATACGTTTTATTCGTCGTGTAGAAGTTTTAAAAGGAGTAGATTTTGTTTTTGGAAGATACTAAACACAAATATCAAATTTGATTTTTTTTCCACATTAAGTTTTTGAAAAATGCTAATCGCCCATATGCGTACAGAAATGTCTTTTGAACATGCTATTCAGAGGACATCAAAGTCTTTTTTTAGAACAATGCAGTCCCATTTATAATTTCCTTGTGCTGGATTTGAGAGAAAGATAAATACTGCTGTAGAGAAGCTCTGAACTAATGAATACCATCACGAGATTACTGACTCAAGAGGTCTGGGAATATTCAAATGTGTTCTGAATGTTAAACACTGAAATGAACCACGTACGTGATTTTGCCGAGGTTAGTTTCTAGGCCAAGCGTTGCTACCAAAAGTAAGTAAAAGCTACAGCAGTGCAGTCAAGGGAGTACTGGATGTACGTGGGTGTACAGTCATTAATGCCCCAGCGAGCGCGGCCTGAGATTCAAGTGTGGATGTTACCTAATGAACTTTGTGCACCTACAGCCCTCGTTAATTTCCCAGCGGACAGAAGGACAGACATATCGACCAACGGTTCTGGAGCGTCATCAGAAGTCCATAGCCTCCATTAATTGGAGAATAGCCTTACCTGTCCTGTCCCGCCACCCTTATCAATCGTGTGCACCCCCTCCCGCCAGGTCTAATTCCCCGGAGCTTTGGGATCATTCTGAAGTTGGGTAGTTACGATACACCCCTTTAAGGTGGCCAATTGCTCCAGATATCGAGTTTTTGGCATTCGCAACAGAAAGAAAAGTATAATCTGCAGACAACACAAAATACCTGCAGAAAAGAGCTATAAGTGCGCTACTTCGCCGGAGCATTTGCTGTTTAAGCCAACAAATTTTCATCTTCTCGTTTCCAGGTGCTCAAAACAAAATGCCCGCATTTTTACTGTCCCTGCTATGTAGGTAAAACATTATATTCCACCCAAAAATTCTTGTCAATATTTCACCGGAAACATATATTTTCACACTCCCCTGATCCCCCTCAAACAGAATGTTCGGAAATAGTTTTGTGCGCACACGTGTGTGTACTATAACTCGAAAACGAAAAGTCAGTTAAATATCAAGCTTGTTATTTAAGTTCTAAAATGCGGCAAGAAGACCTTAAAGAATATTGCCCATTCTAAATTACCCTTCATATGGACAAGTTTTGAACATTACAATTTTCTCAAAATGAATCTAATTCTTTTGTTAATACACCATATGCCTAATATATTCTTATGAAAATGAAAGGTGCATATTGACATTTTTGGAAAAAGCCTATAAAGTCCTCTTCCTTCTAATTATTTTGTGCAACTGGGAGTAAGAGGTAGACATAACCTTACTACACAAAAAGATACATATTTTCAAACTATGTCCAATATTTTGTTTTTTTGTACAGTTAACAATTTTAGAAGTATTCCTCTCATTTACTTGAATGTTTAATTATTTTGCCCTAAAGGGAAGTCGTTATTCTTTTTTTTTTCTCGTGCTCTTTCAAAGCAACGCAAACTCAAAACTACAAGGTGTCGACCAGCTCTTAAAAACATTCAACTATTGTTTTAGCTACTACATCTCTCAATTTGCACAAGAAACTATGCAATAAAAATTTCTACGAGTTTTAATTCGATTAACATGTAAGTAGAGTTATGAGCATTTGTAAGAATAGTTTCTTTAAGAATATGTAGAGAAATTCATGTGAATTAACATGTTTACTTTTTTTGCAACCTAACTTTATTAGGTAATACAAAATTTGTCATTCCAGCCAAAATTCTATGCCGAGATTTGTGCAAGATTTTTAAGGACAAGAAGATGTTTGTGAAAATCACCCAATTCCATACTTTAAAAAATGTTTAATTGTCTAAAAAATGATTCAACAGTTTTTCATTGAAATATTAATGTTTAAGATATTTGTATGTAGAAAAACACAATGGTATCTTCTGGGCTTAGCTTATGGAAGCCTCTTCATTCGGAAGGAATTTTGTATGGTTTTATACAATGAGTATACAGGCTGCTCCAGCTCTTCGTCAAGCCGAATACTTGTGCGTATTCAACCACAAACCTGGAGTGCAGTTAAAAGAGAAGGTGATAGCCAACACGCCACTGGGAAAAGGTCATAGCATAGTGCTTGTATTCCAACACTTGATTTAGCCGTAACGACAGGTCCCCTCAGTGCTGAAGCGTATTGCATACTGTAAGGCATTGCGCTTTGGCGCGCAGCCAAACTGCAACAACCTGCCATAAGAGATAGACAAAAGTGTACGACCAATAAAACACAGACGTCTTTATAATACAATTAACTTCTAATATTGTTCCTCTCGCTTGAGCCGTTTCCGTTATTTCTTTATTATTGATTCCAATTTTTCAGTCACTAAAAGTTTTTGCCTATTCAGTTGTTCCTTGCGATGTCATTGTAAGAGTATGTAATTTCTTGATAAGCACATAGACTTGTTTTTATTTCTGCCTATTTATTCAATTCCCTCTATCTCCTTCTACCTTCAACAAAATGTGTAATAAAACTCTTTCTGTAAAGCTTTATCTACTTATTCATTCACGGTTTAGCATTTATTCCGGTCTCATTTTTTGTTGTAGCCATATTTTTGGGACCGTTCAATTGATTTTTGTCTTCTAGGTTTGTAGCTTAACCTTGTTTGGGAATTTTTTCTCGCGGTGTATGGTGTAGATAAAGAACCTATTTGTTTTTCATTTCCTCTAATACTATTTGTGGTTTCAGGTATTCGATTATCTCATTCCTAAAATGTTCCTCCTCAGCTCTCGACTGCTCGTAAACCTTTTTTTCTCTCTTAACAGTCCAAACTTTATTCCCATAAATTATCATTGGTCATAATTTATAAAAGCTTATTTATGTTTCTCTTCATAAATGTTTTATTTTAGTTTCAAGATGTCTGATTTTTTTTATGCACATCGTGGTGATAAGCCACATCGCTGCCGAGATATTGGAAATGTAGTTTTTGTCTTAGATATATTGATAGAAGCCTATAGATATCATATGAACGTATCTAGAAATGTATCTCGATTATAAAAATGTAGATAGAAAAATCGACCTTAATAAGAAGTATGCTTTGTCTCTTCTCGATGATAACAGAGAGAAAACTACAAAGAGAGTTGACTGCCTCTGTGGTCGAGTGGACAGCAAGCTGACTTGTCACCGAGGTCCCGGGTTCGATTCCCGGCTGTGGCGGGGGATTTTTCTTTAACCAGAATTATTCCCTATCTCCCACAGAATCTGGAAGTATGCACGTGAGAGTGAATGTGTTTGAAGAAAGTAAAACAATTTAAAACCAACGTAAAGAACCTACAGACAAGTTATTTCTAATGCAAAGCCCCCGATATGACCTTAGATTGGCTTAGATGTTAAAGGGGGCTATAAAAATGAGACAAAAAAAATTGTTATTGCCGGTCCCCGTGACCACGCTCGCTAAAGTGCCTCGCTTTGGTGCTTCGTGGGGCACGGGATCGTGGGTTCGAGTCCCGTTTTAAACATGGGTGTTTCTGTGTTTGTAAAAGGAAAGCGCTAAACATTAATAGGTCAACTAAGGAAATGTAGGAAACTGGAATAAAAAGAGGAAAAAGGAATACAGTGCCGGAGTTCTGACAAGCCTCCGGAACTGTATTTATATAAAAGAGAGAGAGAGAGCAACGCTCAGAAAATGAGAGAGGAAGGAATCTCCGCTTTTAATGTAATTAGGAAGGCAGGGCTGTTAATGCTGCTGGTAATAATACATGGTTTAGACTAATAGTTTGTTCACTCATCAAACCTTCCTTTAGAGAAATTTCCTGTGCCTTTCTTTCTTAGAGATCGGTTACTGAGGGTTATATTTTGCATTTGCAAGCCCGCATCTTCTCTCCCTTCTCTAGATGGGCGATGTGGTGCTCTCTCTGTGACACATTGTCTTATGCTTTCTGTCTTCAACGTGTCCATGTAATATTTCTAAATAGAATATGAATGTGTTTGCTTGTAGTGGCAGAGACCAGCTGGTTTAATACTATGTTTAGTGCGTATTAAGTAGGTAGAATGAACAAAGAAATGATAATTTGTTGCGCAGTAATCATACAATTTTATTAATTCCAATTTCCTTTCACAAATATATTAAAATTATTATTAAAGTCATATTTATGTCTATTTCATGTTAGATATGCAAAATACTGCAGAAAATTCTGTCAATTGTCATAATAAAGTACTTATATAATACATCCTGGTGGCTGAAAAAAAATCTGATACGTTTCATTTACGTAAATTTCTCTATCTGTTCTGCAAACAAACTATTCTCACAAAAGATGAGTTTATTTAATCATACTAATGAGACAAACTTTCGTAGAAACTGTCTCGTTAGTGCTTCCTTCTAAGCAGAAGGAAAATAAGGAAATACACTACACTAAAATGATGGTCAAATCTTTTAAAAGCTGTCTGTTATGTGAACAATTAAAGTTCGGTTCTCTTTCCATGGATAGGAGTAAAATAAAACGTAGATGAAATGACATATAACTTCCCGTTTGAGAAAAGTTTAAGTAGTTTAAATTTAAGGCAGTGACAAAAGATCTCTGAAACGGTTAACTCTACAAATATATATATATATATATATATATATATCATAAATTGTATTTCAACGAGATCTATGTTTTCGTGCAGTAAGCTTTATCTATTTCTTACGGTTTACCAATTATATAAAATTCATCCGGATTGAAAAGATCTTCAGAGTCCTTGTTCAGAAAATGCAATATAAACATTTTATTTTCATGTAAATATTTTTAATATACGGTATTTTAATTACAATCGTTAGAGCCATTTTTGAGAAAAAATTTGAAAACAAAATGCAAGAAAAGGGTAGTTTGTGGTGAGGGATTTTCCTGCAACCTTTGTAACGCATCCTTGAAAGATACTGAACTTAAATACCATGTTTTGAGAGTATTTAACGGACTTTTCATTTTGAGTTATGCCATACACACACACAAAGACACACATACAAGTAAGCATCTTTTTCTAAAAATGCTTTTTTGATTCCTCTTTGTCGAATATTTGGGTGGAATATATTACTTTCCTTTTCTACTATGTGCATTGTAAATAATTAGCTAGAGAAAGTTAAACAATATATCTGCTTAAGAAACTAGATTATTATTAAATACTAGCCATATGATGTTATGCGAGATGATGAGAAAAGAAGAAAGAAAGAAAGAAAGAAAGAAATTACTGCCTAATATTTCGAAGAATATTGGTTTAAACGTGGAGAACTACAAACAAATAAAATGAACATTTTCGAAACGGATTACATTTTATTTATGGCACTTCTCATTTAAGTTCAAAGCATATAAGCGACACTAGGTATGTGAAGTATAAATATCAAAACAAATGACTAAAGAAGATAAGAGGGAACGTATTTTGTGAAAATTGAGAAAATGATAAAATTGGAAGTTCGTGGGTAGAAGGCCCAACACTCCTCCCCGGAGTCAAGTTAGACGCAAATGTTACAATGGACTATGAGCGAAGTTGTGCCCGAGAAGGTTTCATTCGCGATAATTCTAATTCTAGCAACACTTCTAAGCTTAAGCATATTGCCTTCTCCTAACCTCACTGTACCTAAAGAGAAAGAAAATAATAAAACAAATATTTACTTCATTTAACATAAAGCATATAGATCAATCTTTGTAAACATGTTATATTGCGGAACGGGGTAGAGTAAGCAATGTGAGTGTAACACATTAGATTTGTATATATATATATATATATATATATATATATATATATATATATAAAGGGATAAACTTAGATGCAATAGTCTCATTTTCATTGTACTCGTACTCATATATACAGTGTGTATATATTTATTTTATGATATATTTTAGTTTTCACTTGTTTCTCTATATTTTTATGTAATTACAATTGCTTTTCGAATATTTGTATTATTTCCATTGTGTGTTTATTAGCTTCACTTAGTTTCGGTATATTTTAAACTAAATATTACTGTTCTTTTAAAATGTGTGTTTTTTTCTAATTTCTTTACACGTACTATGTACGTAGTGTATAAAGAAGGTATTGTATTGCACCCAAAAATTTGATACCGACATTTCACCGGAAATACACGTTTTTAGACTCGCTGAATCCAAAAAAAGCATTTTTAGAAAAATGTCCGTGTATGTCTGTCTATCTGTCTGTCTGTCTATGGGCAGCATAGCTCAAAAACGAAAAGACCATTAGATACCAAACTTGGATTAAGGTTCAGTACCTTCCAAGGATGCGACACGAAGATTTTCAAGAAAATCCCCCCAACCCCAACTACGACAGCGGTGCAGTTAGAAAACTATGTGAAAGAAAATGTTCCTGAAGCAACTTGTGAGCCCCTTAAATCTAAATACCCTGATTCATATGCATCTTTCAAGGTTACTATTGACGCAAGTAATATAGATAAGGCAATGGACACTGCAGTCTGGTCTCTTGGTACATTAGTTACTAAGTTTTTTTTTTTTTCAGAACAGACCCGCCCCATTGGCAGCGACCTAATAACTCGTAATGCAAATTGGTCTACTTTTAAATCAGTTTGTGATAATGGAATTAATATGCTATACTGAAATGCTCAGTGCATTTCCAACAAAATTGATTATTTGTTAATTTTACTGCATAAGTTGCAGGTAGATATTGTCTGTATTACAGAGCATTGGTTAACTTATGATGAGATCAACCTAATTAAAGTACCTGGTTATTATTTGTCTGACAGTTACTGTAGATCAAAGGGTAATCATGGTGGTTCTGCTATTTTTATTAAAGATGAACTTTGTGGATTGAAAAGCATTCTCACCAATGACACATGTTCAGATTTTGTGTTTGAAATATGTACTACTTTTATTGCTTCCTGCAACTTATTGTGCGTAACAGTTTATAGAAAGCCTGATAGTAAAAGGGCTCAAATTGATGAATTTTTTAGTAGATTTTATGAATTTTTAAACTTAGTATATGACAAATATAATTCCAATTTGTATGTGGTAGTAGCCGGTGATTTTAATTTTAATTTTCTTACTGTTTTAAATGACATTATTGATTTCCAAAACTTGACAGTTTTGGATTACTTTTAACCGTTAATGAAGTTACTAGAGCAGGTTTAACTGCCTCTATTGGAACGTGTTTGGATAATATTATCACATCTATCCATAGTGGCAGATGCTCTTCAAAGGTATTTAATATGCTTTATCTGACCATCATGCAATTTTATTTTATTTTAATGCTGGCAAAATCACAAAAAGTGACAATAATTTGAAACCTAATTCAAATCTTATAAGGCCAGTTAATGATTATAATCAATGTTATTTTATTAACCAATTAAAATCCATATATTGGATTTATTTATATAGCAGGTGTCCTGCAGATAAACCTGAGTATTTTCTTAAAATGCTTTTAGATATCGATAAATCTTTTCCTTTAACTCAGTGTAAACCTAAATGGTTAGATGAGCACAATAAATGGTATACAGATGAACTCAGGATTTTAAAACAAAAATGCCTTTATTATAATGATCTCTGTGAGTATTTCGAGTTCTGTCAACTTAAACATATATACAACGAATTAAGAAAACAATTTAAATATGCTCTTAAAACAACTAAAATCAATTACTATTCCTATTTAATTAATAACAGTGAGAATAAAACTAAATGTATTTGGTCAGTTGCATCCATGCTTTTAAATACCAGTTCCAAATCTCACAAGGTACCTCTTAATTTGTCTTCAGACTGTTTTAATTCATTTTTTATTGATAAAGTCGAGGATATTGTTTCTAATTTACCTCATGTTAATCTTGATGCTTTTAACTTTTTGGATAAGTTACCCAGAACAACGAGAACCTTCCGGTTCAGTCATGTTAGTGTTGAGCATGTCTATCTTACCATTTTAAAACTTAACAACAGTGCATGCCTAGATGTTTATGGCTTGAATACAAAAATTTTAAAATTGGCAGCGCAATTTATTTGCGAACCTTTAACTGATCTATTTAACTATTGTATTGATTCATGTGAATTTCCAGACATTTTTAAAATTGCCAAAGTGATCCCTATTTATAAAAATGGGGCTACATCTGATTGCTCAAACTATAGGCCTATTAGTATATTGCCAATTATGTCAAAGGTTTTTGAAATTATTTTAAATAAACAAATCACACACTATTTTGATGAAAATTCGTTATTTACCAATTGCCAATTTGGCTTTAGATCTTCTCGCAGCACAATTGATGCTCTAATTGCATTTATGACAAAATGTTTTAAATGTCTTGATACAGGTGATTTGGTTCATAGTAGATTTTTCGACTTAACAAAAGCTTTTGACACTTTATCTCATGAAATGTTGTTTAAGAAATTAGAATTTTATTGTTTTGACAAGAACAGCTTGAATTTTATCAAATCTTGTTTTTGTAATAGATATCAGTCTGTTTGTATAAATGGTAGTTACTCTGATTTTAAATTAGTTAAACATGGTGTCCCACAGGGCTCTGTGCTCGGCCCTTTATTTTTTATAATTTATATTAACGACCTCCCTTTTAACATCCGAGATGATTGCCTAGAAACATATTTGTATGCGGACGATTTGGCAGTAAGTATCTCTGTCAATTCTGATGCCAGTCTGCACGATTAACTTGATGCACTTACTGAAAAAATGATAAATGGTGCAAATGCAATAGTCTTGTTCTCAATGAAAACAAAACAATTGACCTCACTTTTAATATTAGTTGTCCTGTTTTTTTTAACTGAAACTAGCACAAAATTTCTAGGCATTCATTTCGAACCTGATCTAGGTTGGCGTTCACATATTAATTATAACGCCAATAAAGTATGCAGAGGTATATTTATGTTACGTGTTTTAAAAAATAATGTGTCTTCCAATGTTTTATTATCAGTTTATTATGGACAAATCCATAGCTATTCGAGTTATGGTATTTTTTTATTTTGGGGGAACCATGCTTTAGCTAAAAAGATACTTTTATTACAGAAAAAGGCACTTCGAATTTTATGTGGTGTAGCCCCCAGAACTCATTGTAAACCTTTATTTGTTAAGTTGGGTGTTTTAACTTTGACTTCATTGTTTGTGTTCCATTGCCTCTTATTTGCTAAGAAAAATAGTCATAAATACAATCTATGTTCCGAAATACAACTTCATCACACCAAAACTAGTTCCAATATTTACATAAATAGATTTAAATATAGCAAGATACAAAATTCCTTTGAAATAATATCATT
Source organism: Hymenopus coronatus (assembly GCA_030762935.1). NCBI lineage: Eukaryota > Metazoa > Arthropoda > Insecta > Mantodea > Hymenopodidae > Hymenopus > Hymenopus coronatus. The sequence continues at coordinate 115,074,432 of CM060894.1, forward strand.
AAATCTATTTAACAAACTCAGTAACAGCACTAAAGCTCTCTCCATTGAATCTTTTAAGAGATCACTGAAGCGCACTCTGATTTTAAATCCATTTTATTGTTTGGATGAATTTTATAATACTGCCAATTGTTTTTCATTTTGCTTGTATTTGACGTTCCTACACAATGTACTTTGTTCTGGCAAATAAACTTATCTATCTATGTTAATTATCGATGAATTTTGCGGAATTTGCATAAATCATAAACCGTAAGAGATAGGCAAACATTTACGTAATAAAAAGTGTAGATTTCGTTAAAACACTCAATTTATGTTATATACATTTTCTTCGTGGAACAGATCGTTTTTGAGATATTCCTTGTTATTGGTTTCAGATTTAAAAAACTTATACTTTTCTCATACAGGAATTTGTCAACTCCTGTCCATAAAAACAAAGGAACTTCAGTCACGTAGCAATCAGTTTTTAAAACATTTGACTATCGATTTAACCTAGGGTACTCCCTTATCTTCCTTCTATTTATAAAGAAGCAAATAACACCTTTCTGCTAACTTTTTTCTCGATTAGTATTAAGTAAATGGAAGAATAAGCTTTCCAGATGTAAATTATTGTGGAGATGTAGAGAAAGTCATGTGAATGGAACACATCAGATTTTTCTATGGGTGTTCATTAGTTCTACCTAAGTGTCAATATGTTTACGGATAATTATTGTAGTTTTTCGTATAAGTGTTTACTCTATTATAGGTGCAGTTGAATATAGTTTATTTTACTATCATTTTATTTATAATGTTTCTAATTGAATCAGTAGAACAGAATGTTAATAAGCCTTAGCCGTGCTTAAATAAATAAATATTTTTTAAATCAACCCAATCTATAAAGAGTCTTATAAGCATTTCTAAAAATATCTTAATGTAAATGTTAATGCACTTTGGAAGCCAAATTGTTGAAAAAGTGCACAAAGTTGATTCTAAGATAATTGATAAAAACCTGAAATGGTCATTTTTAACTTTCCTGCCAACTACAACAGAACGAGAAAATATGGTATATGTTGATGAAAATCATTCTGGGCAGGTCGTTAATTCAAATATCTCTATTTTCTAAAAGATATGGATTATTAACATTTTCACTCACGTGCGTCATAAACATGCAAAACAAAGAATGAAACAGGGTTTAATCCTATCCAGCTAAAAATAATAGGAAAGTTCATTTTCATGTAACTAAACTGGGAAAAATTGCGCTGTGTACTGGCACGCCAGCAAAAAGGTAAAATGTAGTCCACGGTTCATGTACCAAGTTGATTTGCATTACACCACGTGGCAAATAATGCTGATCAATTAAAACGGAGATTAATAAAAAGCGATATTCCGAAACAACAAAAGAGCGCATTCATTAATTACCTTCCAAAGCTTGATACATTTGAGAGCTCTAATGAAAGGATACAAATTGAACGTCAAAATATTTTAGGGTTCATAAAAAAAACAACATTGCTTTACAATCGGGAAAACCTGAATTGTTCAGATTACGGAATAAGAAACTTTATACCCTTGGGCAATTAAAAACATTTCAAAGTATACGTCTGCTGTATAGGTATGTCAGACTGAAATATTCAATTTCACAATGTTATAGCCGGGATTTGAATCACGGATCTCCCGGTCCTTAACAGGTTGCTTTGACCACTGAGTTACCATGGCAACATCCCGCTTCGGCATTAAATTCTTTAAGGATACCCATTTGTGAAAATTTATCAAAAAGTTCTTTGTTTTTTTTTCCTAATTAAATAATGTAATGCTTGTAGTTCAATTTTCTGGCCGCGCCGTGGCCGATTGGTCCGACCATTCGCCTCTCACCTAGGGTTCAATCCCAAGCGACTGCATGTGAGATTTGTGGTGGACAAAGCGCAGAAGCGGGTTTTCTCCGGATTATCCGGTTTTCCCCGCCATCACATTCCACCGGGGCTCCATCTTCATGTATCATCAGTGTAATCGCCTGCGGTGCCAGAGCAGTAAAAGCGGGCTTTAAACACTACCAAAAAATAAAATTTCAATTTCCTGTTGTTTATATTACCATGCGGCGCTTTAAACCATATCACGTGACGATTTAAATGGATGACTAAATGGGTATGGTTGTTTATCGTTTTCACTATGGTGAAAAATTGCTAAAAATATGAAATTTAGCTTTTTCCAACAACACTTGCCCTTAAATGTGTCTATTTCAAGTTGTAAGTACAATAATATGCTCTAATAAGTAAAAAAAGGTGAGTACAGTAATATGTTTAAAAATTTACAAAACAGGTCTCATACCGGGTGCTTCTACCAGGCATGCCGTGCCACCGATTATTTAACCTGGGCCCTCCCCATTCTAAACCTCAGGCGAGATAGAGCACCCGGTGGGCCTCCCCACACCCCACCAACAGCTTATTTCCGGCCGTGAAATAAAGAGTGCAGTTTGTCTCGGATCAAATAACCTGCGGTTTTTCTTTGCTTTATATATTACTCGGAATTTGTGTAAATGACAAATATTCATGATTTAAAAATTGCTACACGAGAATATCAAATTCTAAGACTTACAAAGAAACAGTGTTAAATTGTATGTTAAACCTTAAAACCTATTTTCTCGTGTTTTTATTTTTCAGGGTTTTCAAAATTTCAATTTGTTCCACACGATGCAGTTTATGTCCTATCAGCTTTAAATTTTCATCACAGACTCAGAAAGTTTTAATAAAAACAATTGGCATATACTTTTTGTTACAAATGAAAATTACCTAATATATTGCACAATCAATATAACAATAAACATAAATTATAGTAAAATAATAATATCTAAAGGTTTAAAAAATGTTTCTAAAGCAACCAGAAGAGTGATAAAAATTCTATATGGCAATTTTATTTACTAGCATGAAATAAATCTACTAATACTTTTTGGTTTTCTAAAATAATAATTTATGTATCGTGTACAACTTTTGATTAACTGCCATAATAAAAATAGTTAAGTATGAGACCGTTAATTAGCTTCCCTATCAAAATTATTATTAGTTATTAATTATTTATCAAGGTAAAGCTGAAAGAGTATAAATATATGTATTTAACTGAGAAAATTCAGCTGGAGAAGAAAGCTGACGCCAAGAAAATCAAGGGGGTTGAGAAGCACCTTTGTTAGAAAGGTGTCTTTTGTCCAGTCACGTACAATCGAGTTACAACGGGGGTGAACAGTAAAATTCGGAAGACGGTAATTCTTCATTGTACAAGACATGTCACGTGAGGTTTGGAGTGCACCCTGGGATGAGGAAATTGACTCTTGGGAAATATTTACGTTAATCCGCCTTTCTGTCCAATCAGAAAGAGACCGCCATTACGATATTTTTTGCATATAAAGATCCCAAGAAGGCACATCGTGAGCTGTCTGTGAAAATGATGTGTCCGTTGCGAGCTGTCTGTTACTAGCTGATCTATCTGTCGCTGTTATGCTGTCGGTCGTCCGGCTGAACTTAACTTCTTCACACAAAGTTAAGACACTGTAACGTGTAACGAAGTTAAAATCAGCGACGCGTTCTAATGTATATAGTATAACGCAGAGTTAAGGAAGAAGAAGGGACTGTTATTACAACTGCTGGAATTCGTAACAGGTGTACAAGTTAGCATTATTGTAAGGCAAATGTGCTTGTCTCGCTTCTCCTAGTAAGGAATAAACTCCAGGAAAGTATATGAGCTTTAATCATTATAAGACCACTCCCTGAACTACCCCCATTAGCTGCACCACCCCGAGTGATTCAATCATCGTGCAGGCTGAGCAACACCGAGGCAAATTCAACGGTAGTAGATTCACCTTACCAGGTATGTCGGTCTACTCATAGGTAGTGGAGTGAGTCTTGCTTACGCCTTCAATCTGCGCTCACCGCATAAGGCGTCTCAAATGTGGTGCAAAAGATAACACTGCATATAGCACCCAACGTCACCACGATCTTAACACCTCAAGTATTTTTTAAATCCAAAATGATTAAAGATATCTACTTGAAACTCAAATCCTTTGGATAATTGTATCACAGCAGTATGTAACACATTTTCAAATTGCTTGAAACATGCAAGATTTGAACATTTCAGTTTAAGGTACCCTTAACTAACTCACATTCTTCCCAGGAAACATGCCAATCAGAGCAACGGGTTAGAAACCGTGAGAGATGTGGTTCAAATCCCGGCTATGGTATTGAATTTTTCAATCTGACTCTACCTATGCAACTCCGTCCTACACGCGGCTTGTGTGGAAGAAAAACGGCTTGTGTGGAAAAAAACGATTAATTAACACTATGGTCTACTATTTAAATTACTCAAAATATATCCCTCAGGATTTGCTTTTACTTACTTCGTTCCATTTCTTATACTAAAATCGAATCTCATCTAAAAGATCTTTCTTATGAGCTGGGAAAGCATAGCTTAGCATATCACTCTTACTATAGTTATTAGCGCTTATTTCATTGATCACTAATTTTATATCCTTACAAAATCATTATTATCATCATCATCCATATGGTTTGAGCCTCAGTACTGTTTCTTCCCCAAGAGAATTGTTCAGTCCATGTTAATTTTGGAGCCATATATTTCATTTTTCAGGTAGCTTATGTTTAAGTGTTTTCTTAAATAATCGGCTTTCTTCTATTCTTATAAATTATTTTCCAATTATTCCTGGAAATTCTATACACGACCTATTACTTCATTTATTCCTAAGTCTTTTCTTACTTCTTTTCTCCTTTTGTGTTCAACTAGAGACCAGTCACTAGAAATCTCATTTCTGACACTTCTATTCTCCTTTTATTGCTTTCTGTAACTACCTATGTCTCTGCAACACAAATATTGACAATGACACTGATTTATACAATTTAAATTGTTTTCATTTGTTGATTTACTCCTTATATCACCATATTAATTTGTATTGAGTGTCTCGAGCATATCCATAGTTTTTTTAGCTTACTATTTTACTTGCCAGATATTAGAAACTCATTTGTTCAATAATTTGAGTGTCAGTTAGATGTTTTATCTTCTATGTTTGGATCCCAAAAATACCATTGCTTTAGTTTTTTTTTTTTTTTTTTTTTTTTTTTTGTGCTAAATTGTAAGGTTACATTCTTTTGTTATATTACATATACGAAGACGATTAAATGTTGGGATTCATATTTTCCCCATTATTACAGTTCAATTTTCTGCTAGCAATCAGTTCTTGTTTGCTGTCAGCCAATGTCAGCTAAGCCCTGAGCCCTGAGCTCAGTTTTAAGAAATATATTAAATCCCGGGTTTTGGTACCCCTGCATATTTTGGCCGTTGAGGCTACCAAACATCACTTTGATATTTTTTTCTAGGACACAGTGTCGGTGGGTGTCAGATTAAAGAGTCACAATACTTACAAAGATTATTTTCTGATTAAGCTATCACCACCTGGCGAACCGTAAACAATAAGCATTTCTTATGTGTTCCGTAAATAATAATATTGCTCTAATATTTTCCCATTTCCAATGACATTTTTGGCTAGAATATGCTATTTAAATATTTAAAACATTAACAAACAGCAGAAAACTATAGTAAGTTGCCAAAAGCAATTATTGATTAGTATATAGGAAATTAATATTAAAGGAGTAATTTTTTTTGGATTGATAAAATAATGAAGCAGTTAATTCATTAAAGACCTGTAAGTCTCCACCAGTGGTGTAATGGTTACAATGCTGACTCCATATACCGGCGGAGGACGATGGATTATTTCGGGTATAAAACCCCTTAGCATGGCTTCCTTCGGAAGGGAAGTAAAACCGTTGGTCCCGTGTCGTAAATTTAAGGACCGTAAAAGAACCTCAAGCCTGATAGAGAGGCCTCTGAGCAAAATTAAGCGGTCTTTCACGCCCAATAAAGAATAAGTAAGACGCTGAGAACCCCTGCAGTTAAAGAGCGTCCATAAATAACACGCCATTTTAAATACCTGTAACTTAGATATTCAAATTACATTAATTAATATACAAATTTACAGACCTGCAATTATATCGGTGGCGAGTCGAGAAGATTAAGTTTGGAAACGAACCTAATGTTAGAAATGAATAGTAAGAAAAAAGTTATTGAATTTAATGCTCACAATTTTTCTGTTTTACACAAGTCCTGAAGTTGTGATTTCCACGTTTTATAAATATTTATTTTAATTGGAGTTGTCTGGTTATATGGAACTTGAAACTTTAGCAAGGTAACTTCTTTATGTGAATAATAAAAACAAATAGACAGTTCCGCGTGCTTTCTTTGATTCTTTTACCCACAAATAAGTACAGAGACCCTTGTAACTTTAAAATCGGAGTAGTGCAGTCTATCAGACTTTCTCTATATCTCTGCAACAAATTATTCTTAAAAAGCTTATACTTCTATTTACTTCATGCTAATCAGAAAAAAATAGCAGAAATAGTTTTATGACTTGCTTCCTTGTACGTAGAAGCGAAATAAGGCAGTACCATAGGTTAAAGTGATAGTCAAAAGCTGGTTGCTATGTGACTGAAGTTCATTTGTATGGACAGGAGTTGACAAATTCCAGTATGAGAAAAGTATAAGTTTTTCAAAGCAGAAACCGAAAACAAGGAATGTCTCAAAAACCAGGAACTCCTCGAAAAAAATGTATATAACATAAGAGTGCTAAGCCAGCAGTGATAGAGGAAGGTTGTGTTTTGAGAGGTGCTCCTGCGGTGAAGGAAGAAGGATCTAAGTCACGATGGGAGTGGACATTACAGTGTATAGAGCAAGAATTGGACAGTTTAGAAAAGTAAAATTGGTGAATAGTAAACACAGTTTTGTAGAGAAGATGACAAACATATTGGTTTTAGCAAGTGTTATAACTTTGTTGTTAGTGATTGGAGGAATTGAGGTAAACCCCGGCCCTGCAGATATAATAACAATGCTGGAAAACCTGACTGAGAAAATGAACAAAATAGAAGGCATGGAACAACGAATAGGTAAACAGTTGGAAAAGATGGCAACAGATATCAAAGAAGATGTTTGAGTTGAGGTGCAGGAAGCAAGAAGGGAAGTTGAAATGGTTAAGGAAAGAATGGAAAGATTGGAAGAAAGGGAGAGAAGATTTAATTTAGTGTTCATAGGAGTTAAGGAAAGAAGGTATAAATGGCCAGCAGAAGAAATATTAGAAATAACGAAGGAAAAGCTGAATTTGGAATTGTATAGATGGGAAATTATTGAAGCTTATCGAGTTGGAAGACAACTTGGCAAGAGAGCAATTATAGTGAAATTTGCAACAGCCCAATTAGTACATGAAGTACTTAAAAGAGCCAAGAAATTATGGTTAGAAAAAGTGTACAATATGGTGGTTGACGCAAAAATGCTATATGGGATAGAAGTATGGGGATTAGAAGGAGGATGGGAAGGCATAGATGAGGTGCATAGGAAATTTTGCAAAGAAATACTGGGGTTACCAAATGCAACTGTTAGGCAGGTAGCACAAATAGAGCTGGGTAGAGTGGCAAGTAAGGGAAAGATTACGGAAAGGGCATTGAAATTTTGGCATAGAATATTGAAATTGGAAGAAAGGAATTTGTTAAAACAGTGTTTAGTATATCAAGAGAAAAGTTTAAAGAACAAGGGATGGGTAGACTGTCTCAGAAATAACCTGGAAAGTAGTGGGTTAGGGGAAATGTGGAGAAGAAGAGAAAATAATGTGAATAACTTCTGGAAGTTGGCAAGGAAAAGATTTGAGGATATAGAAATACAAAAAATATTTAGTGAAATAACTGAAAAGAGATCTTTAGTTTTCTATATACCAATGAAAGTCTCATGGGGAAGGGAAAAGTACATTGATGTGACAAATAAAGAGGAGCGAGAAGGTATTGCATGGCTGAAAGCAGGAGTATGGAGATTAAAAGGTTTAAGGAAAGGTATTCCACAAAATCAATGTCCTATATGTGGCGGAAATGAAGATATGGAACACATTTTATTTAAATGTAAGGGGACTGAAGTTTGGAGAAAATAGTATATTAATAAGAAATGGTTTAAAATAGATAGAAATGTAGCGGTAGTTGAAATGTTTCAAAAAGATAGTAAGAAGATTGGACAATTCTTATGCAAAGTGAAAAATAAATGGATATGAACAGTAAATAGACAAAATGGTGTAATAAACTAGAATTAATAAACTATTGTAAAATATGAGTATGACCGGTAAAGAGCCAGGGCTGAACACCGGTCATATTCACCTGTATAAAGCTTAGCATAAATAGATAAATAAATAAATAAATAAAAATAAATAAATAAATAAATATAACATAAATTGTGCATTTTAACGTGCTCTGCATTTTTCGTGCAGTAAGTTTTTGTCTATCTCTTACGGTTTAGAACCGTAACATTCATCCAGAATAAAGTACCCTTCAGTGGCTATTCCCAGAAGATTCAAGATATACATTTTATTTGTCAGGTAAATAGCTTTAGTATACGATATTTTAATCAAAATCATTACGGCCATTTTTGAGAAAATCAAGATTTTCGAAAAAATGTTCCATGTAAAGGGTAGTTGGGGTGGGGTATTTTCTCAAAATCTTCGTGTAGCATCCCTGGAAGATACAAAACTTAAATACCAAGTTTGGTATTTACCGACTTTTGGTTTTTGACTTATCGTGTTCACAGACACACGGACACACACACGTACACACACGGACCTTTTTCCGAAAATACCTTTTTAGATAAAGGGCACCCTAAAACACATATTTCAGGTGAAATCTCGATATCGAATTTTTGGGTAGAGTGTCATACTTTCTCTATACACTATGTACACAGAACGTATAGAGAAAGTAAAAATATGAATCCATGTTACATTACTTTGTAAGACATTTGATGGTGCACGCAAGAAATAAGAACTACTGTGTCAAAACATCGTTTTGTTTGCTTAGCTTAACTCCTTTAATCTGGTTGGTCATTGATCTCGGGGTCCATAGAGCTTAAGCTTACTCGACATTCGCCTTCTCAGGATAAGGGAAATCTCCCTCTCCCCCAGAAGAAGAAAAACCATATCGGGTTAAATGGAAGATTAGAACTCACGATCTCGTGAATACGAGCCCGATATTATACGCTACTCTACCAAGGCAGGCTTATGTGTGTGTAATGAACATCTATCCTTTTAACTTACGAAATCGGCGAGATTTAGGACACAATAGAAGAGTAAAATAATAATGCGCGAGTGTGTGTGTGGTTTTGCGTTTGTTTTTGTGAGCGTACGTGCATCCAAAATTATTATACTCTTAATTTTCTCAGCAAAAAAGTGGGTAATAATGATGTTTATGACGGTACTTGGCTTAAAAATAATGTTTCAGAACATATCAAACAATACACCAATAGCAGCTTTTCGAGTGAGTCTTCAGCTGCTCGAAGACTCTTGCAGAGTCCTTGCCGATGAAACAAAGCGGTCGATAGGGTTGTTTAAGTTGTATCCAAAATTACTTTTCCAGAAAGGATTTAGTTTTAGTCTTATTTATCCTGACGGTTTTCAATAGAGCGGTAGGCAAGAGTTTTTAAAACGTTTTACTACAAGTGAATGTTACTCTGAGGATTTAGTTTCAGGATGTTGTGTCCTTTGCGCTCCACATTTCGATGTTGTTGTTTTTTTTCGGCTCAGCTATGATTTTTGAAATTAATAAACTTATTTACACTGTTTATGTCTAACTTTGGTAATTATTTTATCCATAATTATTACTTTCTCTATACGAACTATGTACATAATTTATAGAGAATTTATTGCATTGTACCCAAAAATTCGATACGGAGATTTCACCGGAAATACGTGTATTGAGACTCCCAAAAAAAGCATTTTTAGAAAAATGTCTGTGTGTGTGTGTGTGTGTGTGTGTGTGTGTGTGTGTGTGTGTCTGTGGGCAGTAAAAACGAAAGGACCGTTAAAGCCCAAACTTGGTATTTAAGTTTAATATCTTCCAGGGATACGACACGAAGATTTTCAAGAAAATCCCCCCACCTCAAACTACCCTTTACATGGAAAAAATTTTGAAAATTTGGATTTTCTTAAAAGTGGCTCTAAAGATTTTAATTAAAATATCGTATATTAAAGATATTTACCTGACAAATAAAATGTATATCTTGAAATTTCTGGGAACAGCCTCTGAAGACTACTGTATTCTGGATGAATTTTATGGAATTGTGTACAACTGCTAAACCGTAAGAGATGGACAAAAACTTACTGTACAGAAAATGTAGCTCGCGATAAAACACACAATTTATGTCATATACATTTTTTTCGTGAAGTTGATAATTTTTAAGATATTCTTGGTTTTTCGTTTCTGCTTTGAAAAACATACTTTTCTCATACAGGAATTTGTCAACTCCTATCCATACAAACAAAGGGACTTCAGTTACATAGCTACCAGCTTTTGACTATCACTTTAATCTATGGTACTCCCTTATTTTCCTTCCACTTACAAGGAAGCAAATAATAAGACTATTTCTGCTAATGTTTCCCGATTAGCATGAAGTAAATAGAAGCATAAGCTTTATAACTAAAATTTGTTGAAGAGATGTAGAGAAAGTCATGTGAATGGAACACATCAGATTTTTTATTTCGTTTTATCCCTGTTTTTCATGCAATTTTGTTTTATAAGGGCGTTAATGACGTTAGCAGTTGATCGCCCTTAACATCAATCATCATCAATTTATAATATATTAAATTTTATATTAAATACAAACTTCCCTTTTCGACTGGTTAATCCGTTCGTCTCCCGAGGGCCCGATTTCGATCCCAAGCCCCACAAGAGGGATTTGTGGTGGACGAAGCGGCGTCTGGGCGGGTTTTCCTCGCCACTCATTCCACCAATTGCTCCATCATCACCTTTCCTAACATTCATTTTGATTGAATTTCATATCAATCACTTCCTCACGCTCATGCCTGACTACGGACCGACCCCTCGTTCCAGGTTCTCCATTTTGCGGTTTCGTGCCGTTGCCTCCCCGATAGGCTTCTAACCCCTAGGTTCTGCTTGTAAGCCCTAGGGGCAGTTAGTCCTACATAAGCCGACTACGAAACGAAACTTCCCTTTTACCTACTTCTGAAAAATACCAAACTAAGTTCAAGAAAACGTAAAATGTCTGCAAGCATTCTTACTTAAACATAATGCAGGGGTTTTAAAGAATACCTTAAATGGGAAGTACATATTTATATTATAGAATACTTAAATATAAATGAAGCTGAGGAGAATTTAAACTGTGTATTTAATACAGTAGATTACAGTGCTCAAAATAAACATTAATTGAATCTTAGGAGAATTCAATTTTAAGCAGAAATCTTAAACAGTCATTGTACAGTTTTAGTGAAAGTATATTTAATATGCGTACAACCAAGCGCTTGCCAGCTTTGGGTTTAGGCTTGCTTAGAGCAGAACAGAACAGGCATTTTGAAAGTAGCCTGGTGTTGTGTTGTTTTATTTGAAAGTGTTGTTTTATGCCCATTTAAATTCCCAGTAGTAAGAAAAAGAGCATATGATGTGTAACCTTTTACTTCAGCTTCCCAAGCCTGGGGGAAAATTCCAGGTATCAGAACAAGGGAAACTCGGGAAAGTTTTGAAATTAAGTTTGAAGAGAGCATTTTGGTACACAAATTTTCATTACATTTTAATAAAGTTTAGAGGTTTTAGCAAGCATTGGGAACGCTAATAAGAGAAAGGCGGTGGTTCTTACAAAAGTATTTGATTTGGATAGGTAGAGTCAGACTGAAAAATTCAATGTCATAGCCGGGATTTGAAGCACGGAACTCCAGATCTCTAGGCGGTTGCTCTGCCACTGAATCGCATGTTTCCCGGTAAACCACAAGGTGTTCTCAAATTATTTTGAGATGACAATCCCAATGGTGACTTACAATGTTGTAAATACTTAAGTCTCAGGATTCAGTTCAGTGGCACAGCAACTGGCTGGAGGTCGGGAGATCCGTGTCTCAAATCCTGGCTATGGCATTGAATTTTTCAGTCTGACTATACCTATCCAGCTCCTGTCCTACACACGGCTTGTGTGAAAAAACAATTAATCCAAAGATACTTGAGTTTTATTTTATGTAAATTGTACGTGGTGATTAATAGAACGTTAACACCTCACGCGTAGATTGTTAATGCTGACTGAAGTAACATCACTGGGTTAGACCTCCGCGAGACCCGATACAGAACGTGGTCACAACGGCAGTTTTGTTGTTGTTGTTTTTTTAAGTTTAACACCTTTAACTTGGACCATATCGGACGATGAATGAAATTGGTGAAATGTTGCTCAAATGATCTCGGAGTCCAAAGAGTTTAAAGTTACTCGACATTCGTCTTCTCAGGATAAGGGAAAACCCTGAAAGAGATTCGAACTCATGACCTGTTGAATGTGAAGCAGACATGATACCACCACACTACCCAGGCAACTGCTAATTATGGTGACTAGGCCCGTAAATACCAACAGAATAGGTTTAAAGGACTAAAGTTTACCTGGAATTCACATTGTTCACAGAAACGCATATTCCCTTTCCGACGTTCTCTTCTAGGCGATTGCAATGCCGGTCCCCGTCACTTTGGTGCTTCGCGGCGCACGGGATCGTGGGTTCGAGTCCCGCCTTGGGCATGGGTGTTTCTGTGTTTGTAAATGTGTATGTGTTTGTGTATGTATATGTAAAAAGGAAAAACGAATACGTCAACTAAGGAAATTTAGAAACTAGAAAAAAGAGGTAAAAAGGAATACAGCGTTGGAGTCCTGACAAGCCTCCGGGGCTGTATTTTTGATAAAATAAAAAAAAAAAAAAAACTGCTCCACCACTAAGTTAATAATCATAGCACGCGGTATTTCCTGAACCGTACAATATGATGGCATCAGTTTCGTTTTGGTAAAGAGTCTTCATACTTTGCGTAGTGATGAACTGTAATGCTACACTTAATATATATAGTTCATATAGTTACTATATCGAACAGAATTTAGTTTGGACCCAACTTGGAGCTCCTGTCGTTTTATACGTCATCTACCATTTTATTTGCCCGCTTGTAATGCCCACACACAAACACTACATTCAAGTTGTTCTAGGGCAATATAAGAAAGCAAAAAGGTCAGCTCTGGGCAAATGGTGATTTGTATCCTTATCGTAAGGTTATGTCTGCTCAGTCTTCCGTTTTTTGCTTCTGTTTTCAAGGCGTGATATTGAGGGTGGGCAGAGCAATACATCACCCAGCCTGTCAGCCTCCATCCCCCGTACCAGTCTTAACTCTGCGACTTCTCCGAGCTAAAATCGCTTCAGAAATAGAACGAATTCTCTTGCATTTTGTCTATAGAATTGAGAGGAATCTTGAGGCATTTTAATGCAATCAAATAGCAAAAAATACTCATGTGTTACATTCACATGACTTCATCCTATTCTGCAGCAAACTGTTTCTAAAAAGTTTAATTCTTTCTCTATACGTAATATGTACATAGTGTATAAAGAAGGTACTGTACTGCACCCAAAAATTCCATACCGAGATTTCACCGGAAATATATGTTTTGAAACCCACTGAATCCAACAAAAAACATGTTTAGAAATATGTCCGTGTGTGTCTGTCGGTCTGTTAGTGTGTCTATGTATGTGTGTGTGTGTGTGTGAGTGTGTCTGTGGGCAGCATACCTCAAAAATGAAAAGACCGTAAAAACCAAACTTGGTATTTAAGTTTGGTATCTTCCAAGGATGCGAAGATTCTCAAAAAAAGAATCCCCCACTCCCAACTACCCTTTACATGGAAAACTTTTCAGAAATTTTGATTTTCTTAAAAATGTTCTAACAATTTTGATTAAAGTCACTTTATTTAATATATTTACTTGCCAAATGAAATGTATATCTTGAATTTTCTGGGAATAGCATCAAAAAACCTCTTTATTATGGATGATTTTTATTGAATTTTGCATAACTATAAACCATAAGAGATAGACAGATACTTACTACACAAAAAATGTATATCACCATAAAACACACAATTTATGTCATATACAGTTTTTTCATGACGTTGATCGTTTTTGAGATATTCCTTATATTGGATTCAGCTTTAAAAATTTTACACTTTTCTCATAGAAGAATTTGTCAATTTCTATCCATACAAACAAAGGAACTTCAGTCTCATAGCAACCAGCTTTTGACTATCACTTTAACCTATGATACTCCCTTATTACGCTTCTCTTTACAAGGAAGCAAGTAAGAAGACTATTTCTGATAATTTTTCTCAATTAGCATGACGTAAATAGATGCCTAAGCTTTTTAATAATAATTTGTTGCAGAGATGTAGAGAAAGTCATGTGAATGGAACACATCAGATTTTTTTTTTTTTTTTATCTGCTTCACGTATAGCGATGTAAACTTTTGCAGAAATACTTTTATTACATACGTTCTTGCAGAAACGCAGGAATAACGGAATGCACAAAACTGGTCATTATGAAGCATTGACATTCCGTTCTCTTTTCCTGACCAGGAGAAAGAATAATAAAACCAGTTTTCCATTTGATAAATCTATTAAGTGTTTTAAAGTTGAAAACAATATCAAGGAGTATCTCGGAAACGGTTAATTCCATAAAAATGTGATAAATTGTGTGTTTTTTATGAGATCTACAATCTTTGTATAGTAAGATTTTCTCTATCTCTTGTTTTTACAGTTATGCAAAAATCTTACAGAATGAACGGATTTCAGAGCCTATTGTTATAACATTCAAAATAACCACTTCCGTTAGTATAAAATATCTCAAACTTATATTTTAATAACAATCGTTAGAGCCATCTTTAATAAAATCAAAGTTTTCGGGAAAGTTCCAAGTAAAGGGTAGTTTAGGATGGGGATATTCTCTTGAAAATAATGGCGACGTATTCTTGGAAAACATGAACTTAAAAATATCAAGTTTGGTATATAACCGACCTTTAAGTTCAGAGACACACATGTGCGAGCGCCCTTTTTTAAAACTGGTGTTTTGGATTTAGTGGACCTCAAAACATGTATTTTTGGTGAAATTTCGGTAAAGCAATTTTGGGTGGAAAAGAATACCTACTCTACCTAAGACGTAAGTATCTTTTATGTACATGGTTATGTTACTTTCACTTGACTTTCTCTAAATGTTCCACGTACTAGCTTTTCCTACAAAAGTTTTTTCACTTATACAGAATGTAACAAAAGTGTGTCAAAATTTTGGGAACATATTTCTTGCGGATAGAGGATGAAAAAATGTTATATGAACATAGGTCCATATATTATTCATTTCCTTTTTAGATCACTTTTTCTACATCTGAACCCGATATAAGAACACTCGATGACAACGCGGGGAAACAGAAAATCACAGCACATATTCAAAATGACTTCCAGTATCTCCAGTGCATCCGTCAACATGGACTTCCTAATGAGCTGAGTTAGGGCAGGAGAATTTCATATTGTCTGGCAGCCTTCCACAATACGAGCACGAAGAGTCTCTCTACATCTGGAACTGGAGTTGATTAACAAGAGTTTCAAATGTTCCTACAAATAAAAATCTAGTGGGTTTAAGTCAGGCGAATTGGGAGGCCACGGAATTGGTCCACCTACTTCTGTCCGTTTCAGAAAGACAGAAAGATTGAAATGCGGATGGGCTACATCGTGTATGAAGTATATGTCTCGTGGTTGACAAGCGTTGAAGGGAGTACCAGTGCCTAACAAGCGGAATACGTACGGTACTGTAGCAGAATGAAACAATGGTGAAATACAACATCTTCCACCCACAATAAGCAGATGTAAAAGTGAATATTTACGGGAACTGGGTAGGTTCATTACATGCTCTAAATTTCCGGTCCATCATTTCCTTACTATCTCTTTCAGAGATGAAGGAGAAGGCCACGGTATTCGATAGTTGCGGTTGAGTGGTGGATTACACATTTTCAAAGATTATCCAGGCATCATCCTCAGGGTCCACCAACAGGTTTTGGGTTCCCTCTCGGAGTCTATTAAGAGGTTCGTGAGTTGCGTCAAGGGCGAGGACAGAGGCGATCCAACTGAAGCCTTTAGGGACCGCTTGATGTCGTCATCTGTATTTGGTCGTCCTTCGTTCCTTTCTCCTCATTCCTTCCTCTCTCGGGTTTCGCAAGACGCAAAGAATCATAAGGGCTTACGTCCTTGATGTGCCCTAGAGTTTGGAAGCCCCTTTAATCCTACCTCTTGTCCATCTAACTTTGTTTTGTTGTTTTTGTATTAACTGCATTTTGGTTCACTGTGATATTTATCCAATTCAAACAGTAATTTTTATTTCCAAATGGTTGAAGCAGATTCACCACTATCAACATTGACACCGTGCTTAAAATGCAGATTAATAATTGTGAAATGAACTAAACCTAAATCAGATAAAAATAAAATCCAAAAGTCGCTATCAAGACTTCCGTTAGACTCTCCAACCTCGCTACTACCACTGATGATGTCTGTCATCTATACGTAGAAAAAAAAACGACAAAGAAGAAGCAAGAACCCGGTAGATCACGAGTCCAGATATTTTTATATAGTATCAACAGAGCCCATACGAATTCTGACGAATGCTAAATATAGCCGTGCAATGCCTTTTTAATTGAACTGTTGCTAACCTGGAAAAACCAATAGTGGAAACTATATCTCCGGTATTCTATGATATAGTTTAAGGTACGATTGCGGAAAATGTCATAAAAAACCTGTTTATGTCTATGGCAACGAGAGCCCAAGCAATACTCACCATATACGTCACTTTAGCTACCTTTCTTTGTTTCTGGCATTCCTGAGCATCATTAGTGAATACACGTGTCGTTAGGTTTCAATAAAATCCTGCTGCACTTACCTGCAACAAAAAGAATAGACAAAGTAACCACTATAAACCTCATAGAAATTTCAAATAAATCATATATACAGCATAGAATTTTAACTCTTATACCTGGAATACATCAAATAACTTCGTAATGCCCTGAATTGTAAGTTAAACCAAATTTTTATAGTTTTTCAAATAATAAAACATATACTTGTCACGTATTGTTAAAATTATTATTACGATCATGGGCTAATGCTAGTAAGAGTCTATGAAAACATCAAAAATGCTCAAACAGAAAATATGTTGGAAGCTTCCCGAATATTTCTTCGTATGCATGGCAGCATACTCGCATGCGCCGGGCAATAGGCTCTCAACGGTTATGAGTGGCGGTTGAACTGAGGAGTTCAGACATTAAAGTGTCAAAACGCGTATGAAACGCTTGTCATTGATTATAATTCTTATAGGTAAAAAAAAGATAACAAATCTCAACCAAATGCTTTTAAATAAACATATGGCAGCATTCATAATGCATAATGTTACTGCGTGATGTTATTACACCCAGGTTCTCGGAAATCTCAGTAATGAAGAAAGGATATTTTAAGTAATAATAGTTCTTGGGCTCATCGGGAACCTCTCACGCTGAAAACCGGCATAGAAAAGCTTAATCAGTTTACTTCAATATATTTATCTCAAACTAATGTCATTACAAAGAAGTAAAGCCGCTGGCATGCTGATAAAACGGATCCGAATGTTGTCTGTAAATGCCTAAATACTGTACGGGAGATGGGGAATGGTTGACACCTCTGATGTCCTTGCGTGTATCCCAGGGAAAGTTCAATCCTATATCTTTTCATCCTGGCTTAAATGCATAGAAATTCCTATGACTGTTGAGCACTATATAACGAAAGTTCTCCAAGCCGTATATTAACGTCAGTGTCTAGGAATCTTCCTCTTCATAAACACTGGATTTAGAGATAACTTGGAAGATTCGGAAAGTTGTGTTCTTGATTGAAAGAGTTGCATGTACAAAACCTTCCCCTTTTCTGACATTGATATTTCCCAAGTATTTCACCTTTAGGGAGGAGAGAGACGCACGGTAGGAACCACATAGGGTTTTGCTAGCCGAAGGGATTCTCTGTGATGTAGTTCACAGTTTCCTAAGATTTACAAAGGACTTCCCCGTACTTACCTGGCCGAATGGAAGCTCAAGCCCCATAAGAAATCAAGCCGGAAAAATCTTTGCGGCTGTTGGAGACATTTATGATAATGTAAATGACACCACTGTTGTTGTGTGTTCGTTTAATTCAGCTATCGGATGCCGTATTTTTAAACCTTCTATATCGCTAAAACCGCATTAAGTGGCTAGGAATTGTGACGATTTACATTCCGCTCAAGTGAGCGTGCCGAAATGCTCTCAATGCCTCTTGAATGCTGGATTGTCAGATTATCCGTTTGAGGTGACATCGGGTTCCCCGCATGGCTTGAGGGCACGTCAGGTAACACTGAAGCACTACCAACAGCAGCTCCGTTGTTAATCTAAACAAAACCTGATTGCTTTCACAAAATGTTCTGCACTCAATAAAAACATAATTTAAAAGCCATTTTACACGCCATAAAACATATATACATAAACTAATATAAAGAATGCGCTCATAGCTATGTAAATAAACGATAGGCAAAATAATAGCAGAGAAAGTATATTAGAAGGGAAATAAGTAGGAAAGAGGATGAGAAAGATTGTAAATAATTTTGTATATTTCTTGTAGTATAAAATATTTTAACCTGTGTATAAAATATTGTGAAAATTTTTGGAAAGAAAATGCCAATACGGCCGTTTAGAGTTCATTCTTCAGCAAACAAATGGGCGCTGTACAGGCATGTCAAGAAATGCTAAGTGCAGGAAGCTTATTTTTATTCTGGCACAAAGTAATACATATTAAACTCTGTGCCGTAGATGAAATGGATAATGTAATTTAATTATTTAAGATATAATTACTTAAATGAGATTAAAGGGCTCTAAGAAGCTGCAAAATGTGTGTAAAGATTTGAGGTGAAGCTTTTTTTGTCCCATATAAGAGCAATTGTTTAAAAGGTAACAAGGTGGAATATATTATTATGGCTGTTACATCACTATGTTCTTAATGCTGGTTAAAATTCTTTATTTTAATTTGAGTTTTTATTGCCCTTACCTTTCTTATTTGCGCCATTAATTTGATATTATGAAACAAAACACTATTGCGATGACATCATTAATTGTAGTTTTGGACAAAACTGAAGAATGTACTATGTTTTCCGCTAATAGGCAGATATAAATATATATATTGCGTAATAGTATTTACTATGACGTTATTCTTAGCTTATTCAAACAAACTACAAATGCTTCAGAAATGTAAGGTGGACTTTGCTATTTGCGCCTGCGTTAATGACTGGCGTTAATCAATCTCTGTGATCTACTCAGTATTGTAAACCTTTTTACGAGACAAGATCATTGTTCAAATACAATCGTGTGTTCAACGACTTTTCCGTTGACATGCTGTTGATCTGTGGAGAAGCAAGGTGTAAAGCACTGTCAGCAAGGTGCCTGAATGGTTTTTTGGAAGGAGGAACTGAATGCGGACTCACTTTTAAGGGTTGAAACAGCATCGGTAAAAAGAGCACCTCCAGCTCTCGATGGTCCAATTATCTCTGGGGACAATGAGCAAATGTGCAAAAATCAGTAGAATAAAATGCACACACCAGTGTCAGGACGATTGCACACGACCTCAATATCAGTCAGACATCATGATGAGCAAATTGCACTGCAATGTGCTTTATCCATACCATCTAAGCTACACCAGGCTCTCCACGGACGCGACTATCAACCGCGAGTCCGGTGCCTGCTGCGGAGAGTCAAACGGATGAAGAGCTTTTAGCAACTGTTCTCTTTAGATGAAGCCACAGTCCACAACAAAGGAACTGTTAACTGTCAGAATAGCATTACTGGGGCATAGGCAATGGATAAGAGAAGCTGCATTTCTGGTACAATTGAGCACCAAGTCTGGTGCGGAATATAGGCGACCAGATAACTGGACCGCACTAATTTGAAGGTAACCTCACAGGACCACGATACCCAAAAACACGCAAGAAACATTTATCACTGCTACTAGAACTAGTGCCACTATTAAAACACCGAGGATATGATCCAGCAGAATGGAGTTCCACCACACTGGTTACTGCTTGCAAAGAATCATTTGTATAGGATATAACCGCAAAACTGAATTCACCGAGGAGGGGCCCATCGCATGGATCGCTTGATCGCCTGACTCACTCCACTAGATTACTTTCTGTGAGGTTATTCAAAGGATCTGGTCTGCGCGCAAAAACACTTACACCATGTAAGAATGTCTCTTTGGCAATGTACCCAAGTGTGCATTAATGAAAAGGTCGTTATTTTGAGCCTTTACTACGTTGATAAAGTCATAGCCTTTTAACAATTTTGGTTTCATGTTTACCTGTGAACCTAAGGATATTTACAACGTAATGTCAGTAAAGTAAGTGAAATAGATGCATTAAATACAAAACTTAACTGAGGACACTATTGTCTTCGGTATACGTCCAAAACAATGAAAGCTAAGTAACTAGCACTACTGTACAGTATAATAGACTTAATCAAGTTCAATATGATACACAATGAGAGTATGAACAAATAAATAATTAAATAAAATAAAACCCACAACATACAAACTAGCAGAAAGTAAGAAAAACAAAAGAAGGAACAAAACTAACATGAACATCCGATCCGAACTTCTAAACCCAAGGCTTGTCTCACCACGTTCCCGCAGATAGTCCACTAGACTAGAAGTTTCGTCCTGAAAGCTCTTCTGCTACCTTGCTAGCTTCATATCCATAAAAGTCATTCATTTTAAGCGTTTTGCAGCTGCTTGGTACTCACTCATTCATCATCAATGCTGTTAATTACACACACACACACACGTATATAACGCCCGCTTTTACTAGTTGTGGCACCGCAGAATATGTCACTGATGATACATGGAATGAAGACGGAGCACCGGTAGAATGCAGTGGCGGGGGAAATCGGAGAATCTGGAGAAAACCTCCTTGGGCCGCTTTGTCCACACGAATCTCACATGCGGTCGCTTGGATTCGAACCGGTAGGTAT
Organism: Hymenopus coronatus; assembly: GCA_030762935.1. Taxonomy (NCBI): domain Eukaryota; kingdom Metazoa; phylum Arthropoda; class Insecta; order Mantodea; family Hymenopodidae; genus Hymenopus; species Hymenopus coronatus. The sequence continues at coordinate 115,095,364 of CM060894.1, forward strand.
GTCTAGATGAGAGGCGAGTGGTCTAACCACATATATAGAAAGTCCCAAATATGCCATCAGCAGCAACACAGGGAACTGTAAAAATGTTTGTTTGGAAACAGAGGAGAGACAGAAGTAATTAGAAGTTCACAAATGTCATTACAAGTTAAAGTTAACTAATATATATACAGGGTGTTAATGAACTACACCGAAATAATTTGCGAGATTGTGCACGTGACTGATATAAGTACTTAATTTGAGATCAGCGATGCATGGTCCCTGGATAAACATACCGTAACTACATAGCGTTAAACGTGTGGGTATCAGGTGCTGATAAGTCGGTGTTAAAGCAAAGCAGGTTGAAAAAATGGCTTAGAATGTCTTTTAAACTGCTGCCCGAGTACAGAAATATCGATTTTTAGCAGCTCGTTACGAGCGTTTTAAAGATTTAATGTCGCAAAAATTGTAAAAATCTCTAACTAATCACTTAACAATGCGACACTGAGTATTCATTAACCTCGTTAGTGAATTATGTAGCCTACTCTGGAGGCGTTTTTTCAACTGCTCTGGCCGAGCCGTGGCCGAGTGGTTAGACGGCCGGGGTTCGATCCCAAGCGACCGCATGTGAGATTTGTAGTGAACAAAACGGCGCTGGGTGGGTATTCTCCGGGTACTCCGGTTTCCCCCGCCATCGCATTCCACCGGTGCTCCATCATCATTCATGTATCATCAGTGTCAGCGCCTGTGGTGGCATTAGTAGTTAAAGTGGGCGTTAAACACTACCAAAAAAAAAAAAAATTCAACTGCTCTGGTAGCTTAATGCGTAACGCGGTAAGCTGCTATCCCAAAGGCATAAGTTCGATTCCTGTCATAGTGTAATTTCTTTTTATTATTACTTTTTTCGTTACAGACGATGTGCCGCGATGCATGGCGTACCGGCACTTCAGAAACTTATAGCCATTACTTCGAAATTTCAATAAATAGGTCATAAGTTTCCTATCTCAAATTACTTATTTAAGTGACCTATATATTCTGTGAAAATATTTCGGTATAGAACACCCTGTATATATCTGTGTGTGTGTGTGTGTGTGAGAGAGAGAGAGAGAGAGAGAGAGATAGAGAGAGAGAAAAAGGGGGATCATAGACACATAGGGATTCTCAGATAGACATCCAAAGCAACGCAGCAAAAATCCGAAGACCTAATTCTTATACAACGCGAGAAGCACCAAAAAGTAGATGTTACAATTATTGACGTAAATGTATTCGCAAGCAACATCAATTCTGATTTCTTAGCAGAGATGTTGAGTCTAAAGCGCGTTGTGTGAAGATGGTAGAGATATCGTGTGAAGACTAAGTGTTTAGCTTCTTATTAAGTACAAGTAGTGGGATATCGGGGAAGAAGATGTCAAGAATATAGAAGAAAAAGTCTGATGTGTTCCATTCACAGATTCTCTGCATCCCTGCAACAAATTATTGTTAAAAAGCTAATGCTTCTATTTAGTTCAAGTTAATCGAAGAAAAAATTAGCAGAAATAATCTTATTACTTTCTTCCTTGTAAGCAGAACATAAATAAGGGAGAGCCATAGGTTAAAGTAGTAGTCAAAAGCTGGTTGCTATTTGACTGAAGTTCCTTTGTTTGTATGTACACGAGATGACAAATTCCTGTATGAGAAAAGTATAACTGTTTTAAAGCTGAAACCAAAAACAAGGAATATCTTAAAAACGATCAACTCCACGAAAAAAATTATATAACATAAATTGTGTGTTTTAATGTGCTCCACAGTTTTGTGTGGTAAGTTTTGGTCCATCTCTTACGGTTTAGCAGCTATGCAAAATTTCGTAAAATTAATTCAGAATAAAGTAGTCTTCAGAAAATTCAAGATATACATATTATTTGTCTTTAATATACGAGATTTTAATCAAAATCATTAGAGCCATTTTTGAGAAAATAAAAATGTTCAAAAAAAGTTCCATGTAAAGGGTAGTTTCTTGAAAATCTTCGTGTCGTATTCTTGAAAGTTACCAAACTTAAATACCAAATTTGGTTCTTAACGGTATTTTCGTTTTAGAGCTATGGTATCCACAGACACACACACGCACACACACGCACACACACAAACCTTTTTCTATAATTTTTTTTTTATTTAGGGGGACCCAAAATCTGTATTTCCGGTGACATTTCAGTATCGCTAAACTATGTACATAGTACGTGTAGAGAAAGTTAAAAGCAATTTTGTATTTTAAGACAAATAGCTTGCTAGCCGTTTTCATATTTTCCATTTGGGGTAAATCCAGCTAATAACCGAATACGTGGTTTGTCTTATTGCTCTCACCTACTCCTGAAATAAGAAGCATAGGCCTAATTTACAGCATCTTCAAGGAGTAGACAGCAGTCGGCGGAACTTTGAGTCTGAGACATCTAGATGACAAGGCGAGATCTTAAAGCTAAACCTGGCATAACTCCTAGTGGCGTCCCGACGTATTTGTTCATGTCATTGTGGTCAATCCTATTTCACGTCTTGGGGAATGTTGTTCTTTTCGTTGGTTGTGTTTGTAATTTTGTAGAATGAGTCCTCCGCAGGAAGCTCAAGCCAACAGCATTATCAGTGCTTCGTAGTGTTGGAGTGATAGTCAACAAAGGGACCAACAATATTAGTTGGTAACCTCAAACCGTGTGATAAAAGGCTGTATATCGCCCATAACTTCTCTAGAAGCCGAACCACTCCTCCTTCATGGCCACAGTTCCGACATTCTTCTTCAAGATCCAGGGGAAAATGTCGTTACGAACCAACGTCTTAACAGACAACTGTTGAAATCGGTTAATACGGCTCAATAGATTAGGCTTCTTTTTCTTATTTACTTCACGGTATGCTTCCAGCTTCACAGGTGCTCATTTTCTTTGGTCCTCTCGCACTCTGTCTTCCTTTGGTGTTATAAGATAATGTGTGCTTTCCAGTTCTCTTCCAGCTTATCACTGAAATTATAATAACTTCTCTAATGGCTTCAATTCTTATTTGGTGCTTTCTGGTGCACCCTTTTACTTTTCTCAAAAATGTCACTCTAGCTGCTTGTATTATGCTTTATGTATCTCTTTATGTACGTGTTTTATGATCCATAATTCACTATTTGTAACTGGAACTTATGCAGTTTTGTTACTTTCTCTACTAGTACTACGCACATAGTGTAGAAAAGGAACTGTATTCCAGCCAAATATTCGATACCGAGATTTCACCAGAAATACATTCTTTAGAACCTCCTGAAACCAAAAGAAAGAAAATTATAAAAAGGTCAGTGTCTGTGTCTGAGTGTGTGTCTATGGACAGCATAACTCAAAAACGAAAAAACCGTTAAATACCAAAATTGATACAAAGTTTAGTATCTTTCAGAAATGTGACAAGAAGACTACTTTTGCATTGAAAATTGTTTGAAAATGTTTATTTTCTTAAAAATAGCTCAAAGGATTTTGATTAATTACTGTTTACTACAGATATGTACTTAATGAAAACTAAAGTTTATATCTTGAGTTTCCTATAAATAGTATCAAAAGACTTTTTCATTCTGAGCAACTTTTACCTAACTGGCAAACCCTAACAGATAGACAAAAATGTACTACAACATGTAGATATCGTCAAAATACACAAGTTATGTCCTTACATTTCTGTTACGTAGCAAACCATTTCCGAAATATTCCTAGTTATTGGTGTAAGTTTTATAAACTTATCTTAAGCAGGAAATCATCCGTTTTTCTATAGTTTTACTCCTGGCCATGCAAAGAAAATAATTTCATTGGCAATTGCACAGCGACAGCCTTTAATACATCTGATTATCGTTTAAGTGTAATGTGCTCCTCTAGCTCCCTTCTACTTATAAGAAGCTAAGTAACATAATCATTCCACTTATGTTTTCTCGACAGCAAAAAGTGGAAAGAAGAAGAATCTTTTGTAAGAAGTTTGTTTGTAGAACTGGTAGATAAAGTCATATGAATGGAACATTTCATATTATTTTTTGTTCAAGCTAGGTATTTTCAACCAAGAGCGTTATTACCTTTGTTTTCTTTGTATAGGTTCAAGATTCCTTTGCAACAAGGATAAGCGATTTTGCATAATAGAAAGATCCAGATTAGTTACGTGCCACTAAGAGGCTTAGGGAATAAAGAAGATGAACTGTACAGTCAGCTAGATAAAAGTACTTTTTTTAACTGTTTCATTTGTATAGCCCCCTTTAACTTGAATGGCCATATCGGGGGCTTTGACTTGTGAAACAACTCGTATTACTGTAGGTTAAGCACATTAGGTTAATCACTGGTCTTGGGTGTGTCGGCGAGAACTGCGGCGGTAGCACCCTTCTGGAAACATAGCTCTCGACGGTGGAATGGCGTTGGAAGTCGTCTGTAGACCCAGAGAGTTTATTCAGACCTAGGGTTCGGGCTCCTAGCGTTTCCCGCGTCGAAATGATGAACTACTTGGTATATGTTAGGGACCCTCCTCGGTGGCTCTTCCCCTCCTTCCGCATTCGGCCGCCCGTTGATATTACTCTCGTCTCATCCTATCCTCCTTGCATCACACGCGTACACATACCTGAAAATGCGCATTTATAACCATCGCAGCAGTTGTTAGATGTGATAGTCTGGTTGCTACACATACACACCACATGCATTTTGAAGTAAACAAACGACGGAGATTGTCCGCGCTCTCCTTGTTCGCTGGTGTAACTGTAGTATGTCAACGATAAAAGTACAGTCGTCCCCCATTTGGGTATTTTCCTTCTTCCAATAAAGGATGTTCTTTCTGTGAAAGGACAAGGAAACTCCAGTAGACAACGGTTGCTCAGTCGAAATAAACTATTAGTTGGTATTATTTACGTTCTGAAATTTACTTTCTTACAATGGCTAACTTAAAGCAAAGCTAGAGAGTTAAATCAAACCTTAAAATTAATGTCATGATTCTGCTACTTTATTCCGAACAAAACTAAAACACAATCTAGTATAGCCATATACTTTTTATTTTCTTGCTGTCAGTATAAATGAAATAGATTACTAATACAGCGCAAGACATTAGGACAATATGAAAAATTCTGTGGATACAATAAACAAGGGAAAAAATCGTCCTTATCATAGATTAACGAAGGTTCTCTAAACGTAAGATAAAAATCTAACGTTTTATTCACATGACTTTCTCCACCTATTCTGTAACAAATTATTATTCTAAAACATATTTTTCCTCCCTCTCTTCATCATGCTAATCGATTAAGCATTAGCATAAATACTTTTATTACTTAGTTTCGTCTAGTAGAAGGGAAATAAAGGAATACACTTGGCTAAACCGATATTGAAAAATTTTAAGGGTCTGTCAAATTCCCTTTTCTTCGGATGACCAGAATGGAAAAAGGTGAATAACAAGTTCTCATTATATTTTGCATACTCTTGCACAACCCGAAGAGAAACAAAGGAATGGAGACTTAGTACTTGAAAAAATATGAACATTTTTGATTATTTGAACTAACAACAACGAATTGTCTCAGAAAGGCTTCAGTTATTTACAGGGAACCAATGAAATATATTTTATGGTAATGCTAATAACGTAAACGCACGTGAGTTCAAAGAAATTTCTAAGTACATTTTCTTACATAAAAAATCTGATGTCTTTCATTCACACGACTTTCTCTAAATCTCTGCAACAAATAATTATTAAAAAGCTTATGCTTCTACTTACTTCATGCTAATTGAGAAAAATTAGCAAAATTAGCCTTATTACTTGCTTTGTTGTAAACAGAAACGAAATAAGGAAGTACCACAGGTTAAAGTGATAGTCAAAAGCTGGTTGTTATGTGACTGAAGTTCCTTTGTATGTATGGACAGGAGTTGCCAAATTCCTGTTTGAGCAAAGTATAAGTTTTTAAAGCTGAATCCAATAGCAAAAAATATCTCAAAACCGATCAACTCCTTGAAAAAATGTATACAACATAAATTGTGTGTTTTATCGTGATCTACATTTGTAGCGTTGTAAGCTTTTGTCTATCTCTTTCGGTTTAGCAGTTATGCAAAATTCAATAAAAATCGTCTAGAATAAAGAGGTCTTTTGAGGCTATTCCGAGAAAATTTAAGATATACATTTTATTTGGCAAGTAAATATCTTAAATATAAGAGATTTTAATCAACATCGCTAGAGCCATTTTTAAGAAAATCAACATTTTCGAAATTTTTTCCATGCGAAGGGTAGTTTGGGGTGGGGGATTTTCTTAAAAATCTTCGTGTATCATACTTGGAAGATACCAAACTTAAATAGCAAGTTTGGTTTTTAATAGTTGTTTTGTTTTTGAGCAATGCTGCCCACAGACACACACATACACACAGACAGACACACACGGACATTTTTCTAAAATGGATTTTTTGGATGGGGGGGGGATTCAGGGCACCTCAACATATATTTTAAAAAAAACTCAGACTTTTTGGTGAATTACCATACTTAGTCTTCTCCTACGGAATGTCATACCATATATTCAGTTATGCATACTTTAAATTCTTATGCTAACAAGCAATTTTAATTTGCGAGAGCAAACAAGAGCAAGTGTGTGCCTTTATGCATACATCGCGGAGTGATAATGCTTCAGTGTTAGCAAGTTGAAAGAGACGCATTGTCTGAAAGGCATTTCTTAAACATTTGCATTCAATACAAGAAGCAAGTCACTAGAGGTTAAGTACATTAAAATTTTCCTATCCAGTACACTCCTGTTTGTTTATTACTTTGTATATTCTTATGGATGTATGACGTAAGCTACTGACTTCAAGCAACTGGTTTTAATAATCAATGCATTTGCAGTTCATGTGTTAAATATAATAAACCGGTTTAAATGTGTATCAAACTACAAGCTAGGTGAAAAAAAATATTATGTGTTCCATTCACATGACTTTCTCTACATCTGCAACAAATTACCGATAAAAATCTTACTCTTCTATTTACTTAATGATAGTCGAGAAAAAATTATCAGAAATAGTCTTATTACTTGCTTCCTTGTAAGTAAAAGTGAAATAAGGGAGTACCATAGGCTAAACTGACAGTCAAAGGCTGGTTGCTATGAGACTGAGTTCCTTTGTTTGTAAGGACAGAAGTTCACAAATTCCTGTATGAGAAAAGTATGTTTTTACTTTCTCTATACGCACTATGTACATAGTGAATAGAGAAAGTATTGCACTCCACCAAAAAATTCGATACCGAGATTTCACCGGAAATATATGCTTTAGGGTCCTCTTTATCTAAAAAAAGCATTTTCACAAAAAGGTCCGTGTGTGTGTGTCCGTGTGTTCGTGTGTCAGTGTGTCCGTGTGTCCGTGTGTCTGTGAACACGATAACTCAAAAACGAAAAGTCGGTAAAATACCAAACTTGGTATTTAAGTTTAGTATCTTCCAATGATGCGACACGAAGATTTTGAGAAAAATCCCCCACCCCAAACTACCCTTTACATGGAACTTTTTTCGAAAATTTTGATTTTCTAAAAAATGGCTCTAACGATTTTGATTAAAATATCATATATTAAAGATATTTACCTGACAAATAAAATGCATATCTTGAATTTTCTGGGAATAGCCTCTGAAGACTACTTTATCCTGGATGAATTTTGCATAACTACTAAACCGTAAGAGATGGATAAGAACGTAACACACAACAAATGTAGAGCACGTTAAAACACACGATTTATGTTATATACATTTTTTTGTGGAGTTGATCGTTTTTGAGATATTCATTTTTCTTGGTTTCAGCTTTGAAAAACATACTTTTCTCATACAGGAATTTGTCAACTCCTGTCCACACAAACAAAGGCAACCAGCAAGGTCACATATCAACCAGCTTTTGGCTTTCACTTTAACCTATGGTACTCCCTTATTTCGCTTGTATTTACAATAAAGCAAGGAATAAGACTATTTTTGCTAATTTTCCTCGATTAACATTAACTAAATAAAAGATAAGCTTATTAACAATAATTTGTTACAGAGAGATAGAGAAAGTCATGTGAATGGAACACATCAGATTTTTTATAGCTGAAACTAAAAGCAAGCAATATATTAAAAACAACCATCGCCACAAAAAAAAATGTATACACATAAGTTATATGTTTTAATGTGCTCTACATTTTCTGTGTGGTAAGTTTTCGTCCATCTCTTACGGTTTAGCAGTTATGCAAAAATCCGTCAAATTCATCCAAAATAAAGTAATTTTCAGAGGCTATTCCCAGAAAATTCAAGATATACATTTTATTTGTCAAGTAAGTATTTTAAATATACGAGATTTTAATCAAAGTCACTAGAGCCGTTTTTAAGAAAGACAATATTTTCGAAATTTTTTCAATGTAAAGGCAGTTTGGGGTGGAACGATTTTCTTGAAAATCTTCGTGTTGCATCCTTGGAAGATACCAAACTTAAATACCAGGTTTGGTTTTTAACGGTCTTTTCATTTTTGACCTATGCTGCCCACAGACACACAGACACACACACACACACACGCGCGCGCGCGCGCGCGCACACACACATGCGGACCTTTTTCTGAAAATTCTTTTTTTTTTTGGATTCAGGGGGACCCAAATTATATATTTCCGGTGAAATCTCGGAATCGAATGTTTGGAATGCAATACCTTCTCTATACACTATGTGCATGGTGCGTGTAGAGAAAGTAAAAAGCGCTCACCCGATTTTGATGTCTTTTACCATCACAAAACCACGCAAAGCGTTGTAAAGCTAAGGGATATGAAGCTTAAAAGGCAATATAATTTTATTTCATGAATTACCACAACATTAAATAGCATTTACAAAACCCTTTTATTTGAATGTAAACATATTGAAATTACAACACCATATATTTGTAAAGCAGGCAATGACCTTTATTTGAGATAGCCACAGGTTACACCATAGTCGTTGCTCGATAGAAAATGCATGGAGAAATAGACAACCGCCACGAATATTTCGTTCCCAGCCATGTATATGTAAATTGTCAGGATTTAATGTTTAGAATTGAATCTGTTTGCGGCGCTATGGTGTGCATGCGAGCCAATACAAAAACATTTGAATAACCTTCATGAAAAAAGGTTTCATTTTATTTCCTCTGTGCCTATTGTGTAAACAAATCTCTTATAAGAATATGCAAAATAATTCCACAAAGAGAGATTATTTTTACTAATTCTTTATAATAATATTTTAAATTTAAATGTATTCAAATATACTTTTACCTTGTAATAAAAATATATATAATGTTATTGATTAAAATAACACATGTTACACACATATTATGAAAAAAAAAAATTATAATTTGAATTTTTTTGGGAATAGCCTATAAACTCCATTTCATTCGGTAGGGATTTTGTATTATTTTGTATAACTGGTATATATATTTGTGTAAGACCTTTCGTTTAGTGCTTATGTATACCATTGTACAAAATAATATAAAATCTCTTCATTTCAATGTTATTTTTATCAATAACATTACATATATTTTATTATAGGGTAAAAATATATTTGGATAAATTTAAATTTAAAATATTAACATGAAGAATTAGCAAAAATAATGCTGTTATAATTTGAAACCCTAAACGTAAACCAAATAGTTCACCAAAATTTCGCCACTATCAACTGTATATTAAAAATGTTGAAAAATGTTCCATGTAAAGAGCAGTGGAGTTATTTTTGAAAATAATCCTGTCGCATCTTTGGCGTTTAGTATTTATCCGACTTTTCATTTTTGAATTATGTATTTCACACAGGGACCTTTTTTAAAAAAAAATGCTGGTTTAGATTCAAGAGTCCTCATATTATAAATTTTTCGCAACTTCTTGCTAAGTAATTGTGTGGAATGCAATACCTTCTCCATCTATTAAGTAGGTGTACAAAAAACAAAACTGTTATAGGATTAGAAGTGCAGTAAACTGCATTTCAAAAGTACAACAGAAAAATACGTCATATATCACCGATAGAATTGGCCGAGGCAGTTCACGATACATCATCCGATTTAGGCGGCAGGTTGGCTGCACGCAATTTGATGCATTAGCACGAGATGGAAAAGAATGGTCCAGTTCTCAGTTGTTTCTGTTTGTGGTTGTTTCTGTTTGCCACTGCTGCTGCTATTTTTCCTTGTTGTAAGTCGTTTATTTCCTAACTCAGACACATATGGTTATTAATTCCTGTTTTCTGTCATGTCTAACATTTTGCTTTTATGCGTTGTTATCATTATTTCTTTGATATTTTACAAGCACGTTTTACGTTTTGTACATCATATAAAGCAAGTTCGCGGTGGTAGCATAATTGCCTCACATCCAGAGGTTCCGAGTACGAATCTCGGGTGAGTTATCCGGAAATCCCTTTTTCCGGTGATTTGCTTTTATCCTGAGAAGACGAGTGCTGCACAACACTTGAATTCTATGGATCCTGGCTAATTTTACATGGATCCTGGCGTCAACTCACCCATGTCATTCGTCGTCTGATATGTCTCACCAAGATAAAGGACATCATACTACAAAAAAGAAAGAAAGAAAAAGAAACAAAAAAGTAATTGATTCATTTGAACCAAAGCCCTGATTTTATTATAAATACATTTTACTGGTTTAAAATTCACTTGCTATATCTTGTTACGTATTTTCACGTTTATTCCGTAAACAATCCAATAACTCTTATTTTAATTTCTGTATCCCTTCTTTGTGTTAGGAGAAGTGTTACTTTCAGGCATCAGAGAGTTTTTAGTAAGATTTTTTAAAATTAATTCGGTTGGTTTTACTGTAAGCCCACCTCCTCATACAGACACACACACACACACACACTAATAATAATTCGGGAGCTGGTAGCCTTACTGCCATTCAATAAGACTTCAATGGCTTTTCAATATTCTTTGCATTCGTATAACTATTTTAAAATTCAACAGTCAACTGTAATATATTTACCCGTTATAGTGTTGTATCCTTTAAACAAGACATTAAAAAATCTGATGTGTTACACTCACATGACTTTCTCTAGCTGTACTACAAACTTCTTACAAAGATTATTCTTCTTTCTGCATCTTGCTAATAGAGGTACTCATTAGCACAATGTTCTTATTACTTATTTCCTCATAAGTAGGAAAAAATAAGGGAATACACTAGGCTAAAGCCATAGTCAAATGTTTTAAAAGCTGTCATGCGATTGTCATTACAAATCCCTTCTTTTCTTGGCCAGGAGTAGAACAAAAGGAAACCTCACACTCCCGTCTAAGAAAAGTATAAGTACTTAACAACTGAAACTAATAACACTGTATACCTCGAAAACTATAAGCTCCATGAGAAAAATGTATATGACATAACTTGTGTGACCTACCTTTTTTGTATAGTACGTTTTGTCTATCTCTTACGGTTTACTAGTTATGCCAAATTAAGCAAAATTTATCCAGATTAAACAGGTCTTTAGAGGTTATTCCCAGAAAATTAAAGATATACATATTATTTGTCAGCTAAATATCTTTAATATACGATATTTTAATCAAAATCGTTAGAGCCATTTTTAAGAAAGTCAACATTTTCGAAAAAAGTTCCATGTAAAGGGTAGTTTCGGGTGGGGGGATTTTTCTCAAAATCTTCGTGTCACATCCCTGGAAGATACTAAACTTAAATACCAAGTTTGGTGCTTTGCCGACTTTTCGTTTTTGAGTTATCGTGTTCACAGACACACGGACACACGGACACATACTCACACACTTGGTGGTAACTTTTTCTCCATCTCTTATGGTTTAGCAGTTATACACCATTCCGTAAAATTTATTCAGAATTAAGAGGTCTTCAGAGGCTATTCCCAGAAAATTGAAGATAAAAATTTTATTTGTAAGGTAAATATCTTTAATATACGAAATTTTAATAAAAATCGTTAGAGCCATTTTTAAGAAAATCAAAATTTTCGAAAAAAGTTCCATGTAAAGGGTAATTTGTGGTGGGGGAATTTTTTGAAAATCTTCGCATCCTTGGGAGATACTAAACTTCAATACCAAGTTTGGTGTTTAACCGACTTTTCCTTTTTGAGTTATCGTGTTCACAGACACACGGACACATGGACTCTCACACACACGGACCTTTTTGTGAAAATGCTTTATTTGGATAAAGGGGACCCTAAAACATGTATTTCCGGTGAAATCTCGGTATCGAATTTTTAGGTGGAATACAATACTTTTCAATCCCTATGTACATTGTACATTCGGGGCTAGAGAAAGTAAAAATGAGGTTTAAAGTTCAATACGGTAGTTAACGTAAGAAGTACAAAACCAAATAAAAGACATTTGTGGGTTTAAAAGTATTGTATTCTTTTCTTGTAATTTACCCTCTTTATGTGGAGAACACAGGACTTACAAGTCTGATGCCTGTTGAGGAACAAACAGACTCTGAATCAGACACAGTAGCCAGAGAAAAGATGACATTAAATGAATAAAAGGAAAGTCGATTGTGGAAGGAAGGGCGACCAGAGAAAATGGAATCAATGTAGCTGTAGATAATAATGTAAATAAATAAAGTGAACCATGTTTTATAAAATTTTTTGTTCAAAACCAACCAGACACCGGTTTTTTCATCATAAATATCACATACGGTTTAACCATTTGGTCAGGATGTCCCATAAAAGAAATTTATATTCAAAATGTAGTTATACCAGGTGGCTCAGCTACCCGTATTTGAGCTGTGCAAAGAGTACATTAAGAGTTGCAGAATTCAACTGGAATATTTCAAGTTAAAAACCTAACTTCATTTTATTCCTCGGAATTGTCGTAGCCCGTCCAAGACGGATAAATCGAAAGTCGCTCAGTCAATTCTTCACAGGTTGAACCAAAAATAGCCTCATTAAGTTCTGCAACTCTTAACGACAAAGGGATATATGTGCACGTCAAATACGGAGCAGTTGGACTACGTGATAGTACAAATTATAAGCGCAATAAAGATACAAAAAACAAAACAAAAAATAAGAAGTCACCTTTTTCAAAAAAAATGTTACCGATGCATTGGACAAGACCTTATAAAACAAGGCTTTAGTTATAACAACTTTACAAAAAAAAAACCGCTGAACTTTTCAGTTTTCAAAATTTGTAAAAAAAACTTCATATTTATATTCCAGTAATATTACCTTAAACATTATCGGATGGGTTTCAAATTAATTAAATACCAGCTGCCCGCTACGGCTTCGCACAGATGGTGTACCTAATGAAAAAAAAAATCAGACAAAATCTTCCTTTACAGTACGACCATGCAATGAAATAAAATTGCAATTAAATAATTTGACAGTACTTTATTGTAATGCCTTGTAATATACAATTTTCCTTCCGGAGAGAAAACAAATAGCGCCGATGGTTTGCCGACTCTCGAGCATGCAACGCACAACTGCCCATGCGAACAACAGGCAATTCAAGGTGTATTTCACATATTTCTAACGATTGACCTTGGGATTTATTGTCATTGCAAATGTTAGGCGCACCGGAAGCTGAACATGCTTAAATTCAAAAGGAAAGTCGGTTGACATTAGCGGTATTCTTGGAATAATCATATCCTCGACTTTGAATTTTCCTATCATTATAGTAGCTTCAAACAAAGTTTTCATAATTTTTTTTAACAGCGAGTATGTTCTGGCGCATAATTTCGTAGCATAATTATCACCGGGTCAACCTTGAGCTGTAAAGTGTGTGGCGGTAATCCTGGCAAATCCAATGAATTTAGGAATTCAGTTAGATAATTGACGACTTCATTTGGATTCTTAATGGAATTGATCAACTTAAATGAATGAATTTGTCCATCAATTTTACTCTGAATGTTTATATTCAAATCATCTACATTCTTATTAGTTGCTATTAAATGGCTCAACCAAGCACGTGGTTTTTGTAATTTGCACCAATGTTTGGAAACACTTTCGATATTAATTCTTCCTTTGACGTTGAGAAGTGACAAAAAGTTTATGAGGCCAGTAGAAGTGTCAACAGGAATTGCCTTTTGCCAATGTCTAATAATGCCTTTGCATGTGAATAGCGCAATGATCTGTACAATGTAGCATATATAGTTGTTATTGCGAAAAGGACGGAGTCAGCGCACCCAAAGGTATTGTGTAAAGGATGACATATGCAGTTAACAGAGTGGGCAACCAAGGATGTATAATAACAATAATGACAGCGCATCCATTGTGTGGCGGGTATACGCTGGCATAGGTAATGAATTACATTAAGGAGAAAGTCACAAAGAAACGTTCATGCTTCTTCCGAATCTCTTTGTTTCCTTTACTCCTAATGTTTTCCACCCCTTTCTTTATTTTCTTCTATATCAAAACAGCCATTTCTAAGGCTAAGAGTGACATAACTAAAGAGCAAGTAGATCTGGTTGGGCAATTGATAAGTTATTATTTAACACTAGCTTTGTGTATTAAATTTCTCCATTTAACCCAAAATATTACTTGATCAAATGTAAGCACCACAATTGTAGTATGATGATGAGGTGGGTATCTTCATGTTCTTTAGCTAGATCATCTTCCACATAACGTCAAATAACCAACATCTGCAATAGGAAGTTAACCTAAAACGGATCCCGTCATTTGTCCATGTTCAGATTAATTTATAACTTGTTCAATTTAAAGAATTATAACAAAAATAAGCTTATTTCTTTATTTAAACGATGTAACTAAGGGAACGATAGTTAATGCACAAGAAATATATTTTATTTTCAGTTATCTTGCGTCATTGATTCTATAACCGAGTGCATTCCCTTAGCATTGAATGGGGAAGAAAAATAGAGCATTAGGTACTACGGCCATCTGGTTGCAAATAAATAGGTGCGTATTTTAGATGTTTGTCGTCAGGAAAGCTTCTTTGCTTCTTTATTTTAAACGATAGGAGTAAGGAAAGGACAATTAATACATAAAATGTATTTGCATTTCACTGCTGCGTTGTGTCATTGTCTCGATAAACTGTTGCGTTACCTTAACATTGAATGGGAAGGGAAACATGTAGCTGTACTACGACCATTTAGCAACAATCAACTGTGGTACCACTGCCATCTGGCGGCTATTAACCGAAATACGTTCCCTTGACATTGTTTTTATTCATATTATGAGATTTTAAAAACTCTCTCGTGCTATTTTTAAATATTTTCTTTTCCACAAACCTTGTCGTGCCAAAAATGAATACAACCTAAAAAGAACTGTTCAATTTGTGCAGTCGTTCGGAGGAGATACGCGTACATACATTTTGGCGATTCATTTATATACAATTCATTTATATATATATATATATATATATATATATATATATATATATATATATATCAAAATCGTTAGAACCATTTTTAAGAAAGTCAAAATGTTCGAAGAAAGTTCCATGTAAAGGGTAATTTGTGGTGGGGGGATTTTCTTGAAAACCTTCGCGTCCTTGGGAGATACTAAACTTCAATACCAAGTTTGGTGTTGTACCGACTTTTCCTTTTTGAGCTATCGTGTTCACAAACACACGGACATATGGACTCACACACACACACACACACACAGGGATCTTTTTCTGAAAATGCTTTTTTTGGATAAAAGGGACCCTAAAACATATATTTTCGGTGAAATCTCGATATCGAATTTTTGGGTGGAGTGCAACACCTTCTCTGTACACTATATACATAGTACGTATAGAGAAAGTTAAACTATTATCAACTTTTATATTGCAGCCATCATCTGAATGGTCATCGTGAAATGTTTAAGCCAACATGTCTACAGATGACGTCACTGAAGCATTTTACTGCTCATTTGCACACAATGTATTGATAATGTAAATTCACTGCCACCGGAAATGTTTGCCAGGTACACTTGAGGTTAATGTAGGCAAACTCATTTTTACGATAGGGCAGTTGAATGTGTACGGCCAAGAACTGGAGACCATAACTGCAACATTCAGTGCTTTGTGTAACGTTACCTCTTCACAAGGTTTGTTCAAAAATAACTGTTGTGGACGTTGAGTACTGTAATTTATGTTGAGTGAGATATTTTCAACATCGCCTCAATAAGTGCTTCTTTCATTGTGATGAAGACAAACTAAAAATAGAAACTAATGTATGAAATATAAACTGTATGAAAATTTTAGTTTTTCAAAATTGAACTTCACTCAGAATTACTTTCCATACCAAGTGCTTGTGCAAAAATATAATATGCAGAAAATGTATTGCATTCTATCCAAAAATTTGATACCACAATTCATTGGAAGTACATGTTTTGAACACCTCTGAATCCAAAAAAAATATATATATATTTTTAGGAAAAGGGTCATCTGTGTTTGTCTGTCTGTGAATATATGAGTGTGACTATGTGTGTATATTTGTGTATGTGTGTGTATGTGTGTGTGTGGACAACATAACTCAAAATGAAAATTCTGATTAAATCGAGCTTGGCATTTAAGTTTAGTATCTTCCAAGGAAGATTTACAAGAAAATATACCCAGTCCAAACTACCTTATGTAGAAGATGTTTCGAAATTTCAAAATTCTCAAAAATGGATATAACGATTTTGAATAAAATTCCTATACTAGATAGAAATGGCAAATATTTCCTATTCCGTATTTTTTGGGAATAACCTTTTAAGTTCTTTCTGGATGAATGGATAACTAATAAACCGCACGAGATACAGGAAAACGTACCTCACAAAAATGTAGACCTCGTAAAATTGTTTATGTTATATAAGTTTTTGAAGAGTTAACTATTTCCTAGATATTCTCTGGTTATTGGGTTCAATTTTAATATATTTAAATTTTTCTTACACAGGAGTCTTCATCGGTTCACATCTCTTTTTGTTTCATTCCTGGTCCGGAAAGAGGATCAAGTTTCTATGACAGTGCAAAGCGGCAGCTTTTAAAAGATTTGACTATCGCTTTAGCCTCGTTTGTTCTCTTATTTCTTTTTTACTCATAAGGAACTAAGAGGATTTCTGCTTATCTTTATCTCGATAAGGATGATATGAATAAAAAACTAATCGTTGTATGAATACTTTGTTTGCAGAACAGTTGGAGAAAGTCATCAGCCCATCACACATTTCTCATACCCTTTTAGGAACTTTTCATTAGCACTCATTAAGTTATTATTATACCTGTGTAAAAAGTTTCAATAGATCTCAGTGGAACGACCATTAGCGTTATCAGAAAAACCAATAGCAAAAATTTACTTTATTCTCACTATCGCTAATAACTGAACTATAGTTATTCTACGGGATTTTCATTTTAAAGTTTAGTGGCATTCCAAGCCGATGTTTTAATATTCCTGATGCCTTTGATAGCTTTCCCAAAAATGTCTTTGGACTGTTCTCTATGTAATTTATTTTTCCCTCCATGACGACACTGCGATTATCTTTTGGTTTGCTATGAGGTATAAATCTCGTTTTCTTAAATCTATTCGAACTTCAAAGTTTACAAACTATTTCTCTGTAAGGCGCACAAATAGGAAGGAATCTGTCTATACGTAAACTACCTCTCACTTTTCTACAAGATTTTGTCACATAGAAGCCGTACATTAGTGTATAAAGTACGGATATTTTGACTTTATAACTGCACTGAAACCGTGTTCTCACAACAATACAACCTCTGAAAAGACACGTTCCTATTAACTGATTAGTCGGCACACGGGGGAGCGAAAGTGGAAGAAGAGCAGAACCGGTTGGAAACAGTGTAGTCCAGTATAAGATACAGCTATAATACAGCCACGTGTATAAAATAAGGTTCGATGTAAGTTTAAGTTTTCTTTCATTTATAATAATGCAGAGCAAAGCCTTAGCTATTATAAACATCTTATTATTTTCATTTCCTACATTTGATTTTATGAATTACTGTCAAAATCCACAGCTCGGTGTGTACCATTGCATAAGACTCTGAGATTTTGCTGTCTCTTATTTTTATGTAGTTCCTGCCTTACTTTTCACTCCTATGCCAACCACTGCTTTTTCTTCCCTTGAGATAGGGGATATTTTTCATTATTTCTTCATCCATCATCTTTATAATTCCCTTCTCCTCTCTGACCACACCACACTGCTAATAGGCTGTTTTAAAAAGCCTTTATATCAATTATTTAAATTTTTGGTTACTATTCTAAAGTGCTGTTTGTCCATAGGGGCAAATTAATAAAATAGGAGTTAATAAATAAACTGTGATTGATATTCCTTTTTGAATTTTTCTTCTTGATGGAATCTTTACTTTTTATTCTCATTACATATTCATCCATAGAATTCGATGTTTTTTTTAGCTTCCATTCTTTGTTTTACATCTTGTATTATTTTCAAATTTTTACTGAACTACGTTCCCGTTGTTAAAAGTATGCCATACTGTGTTGTTTAGTTGAAAAGCTTTTACACTATATATCCCCGTGTTTCTAAAAATTACTTTATAATATTTTTGTTCCACAATATATGATTCAGGCCTGATTTTGTACCGTTTTCCTTTTTTTAAGGGCTACATAATGTAATATTTTCAGCCCTTGCCACTGATTTAGCACCTAAATATTTATATTATTTATTTAGAATTAAGACGTTCATCAACTACATAAACAGCATAGAATAAAAATCATCGTAAAATATTTGGATTATTTAAAATCCCTGGCACTAAAGACAGTTTTATTCTATTTTTAAAAGAGAATGTGGGAATACGTTTTTTACATTTTACTAAGAAGAACAACCTAAACTTAGGGACAGACATTTACGTAAAAATATAAACATAAACATACCGTTCACAAACTTTGCACAGCGCCTAAACATTTCTATGAAACAGATATTGAAGAATCGGATCTGCTTAACATGTGTTAAAAGGCTAAGTAGATAAACTGGTCCCGGCGCACCAGTTCAATTCCCCTGTAACGTCACACGCGTAATCTTTGTAAAAATCGGTACCAAATCAAAGTCATTACATGTAAAATAAATATTGAACATACATTATAAATATCATGAAAACTTCTACATATTCTACTATTCTTTCACACAAATCGTATGTAAGTTAAGTTTGAAATCTTCAGTTTGAATCTCGGGTGTAGCAATAAAAAAAAGAATTATTCATCTCCCAATACAAGGTACAGACAGGAAATATGGAGTACATAAATCAAAATACTCAACACCACGTTACTTAACTTAAACATAATATTTCGACAGCATTAGTTACCCAGACACTGCAATTAACACTTTACGTTTTAGAATAAAACTTATGTACGACTATCGTTTACTGGTCCAAAGTTTATACTAATGCATGCAGTATTTTAAAATCGTACAAATTTTATACATTTAGCGGCCGTGGTTAACTGAACACATATACATTTAATAAAAGTTGGCAAAGACTAAATTTCAAATATGCAATACAAATATATTCACTATAGAATACAAATAACCTACTTACCATAAAATGTTGGTGCAAATATTTTTAAGAACAAATTCACTTTAGTTTCTCTACGTTTAAATTCACGACGTAAGCTGTTTTGCACATTGCTCTTTTTTTTTTTTTAATATACCAAGAGAATATGTCAAAAATAAGGGTTTCACATTCCTAAGAAAATCTTATTCAGTGAATTTAGCTACGTATATATGTCTCAAAGAATTATTCATTTCAATATTTATATGATCCATTACTCAAAAAAATATATTTAAAAATTCTGTTGTGTTCCATTCATATGGCTTTCTCTATATCTCTTTAACAAATATTATTGTTAATAAGCTTATTTTTCTATCTACCTTATTCTAATTGAGATGGACGTTAGCAGAAATGATCTTATTACTTGCTTCCTTGTAAGTAGAAGGCAAATAAGGGAACACGTTACTTTAAAGCGACATTCAAATGTTTTAAAATGTTGTTGCAATGGGATAAAAATCCGTTTCTTTGCGTGGGCAGGACTTTTTTTTTTAATTTATGGACGCTCTTTAACTGCTGTGGTTCTCAGCGTCCCATTCTACACTGGGTGGGAAAGACCGCTTAATTTTGCTCAGAGGCCTCTCTATCAGGCTTGAGGTTCTTTTACGTGACGTAAAGTCACGACACGGGACCAACGGCTTTACTTCCCTTCCGAAGGAAGCCATGCTAAGGATTTTTACGCCCGAAAAAAATCCATCGTCCTCCGCCGGGTTTGAACCCGCGACCTTGGGTATATGAAGTCAGCATGGTAACCATTACACCACGGAGGGCGATGCGTGGCCAGGAATTGACAAGTTCCCGCATGAGAAAAGTTTTAAGTATTTAAACACTGAAACCAATAACAAGGAATTTCTCGAAAATGGTCAACTCCACAAAATTGTATATAGCATAAGTTGTATATTTTAACAAGCTCTACGGTTTTTTTTAAGTAAGTTTTTTTTTTATGTATTTCTTGTGGTTTACCAGTTATACAAAGTTCCGTAAGTCATCCAGAATGAAGATGTTTCAGAGGCTATTTCCAGAAAATGCAAGATGTACATTTTATTTGTAATGTAAATATTTTTAAATATTTAATCAAAATGTTAGGGCCATTTTTGAGAAAATCAAAATTTTCAAAACTTTTTCCATGTAGGGGGGGATTTTCTTGAAAATCTTCGTGTCGCCTCCTTAGAAGATACTGAAATTAAATACCAAGTTTGGTATTTAAGGGACTCTTAGTTTTTGAGTAATGCTGCCCATAGACATACACACACATACGCACATCGTTCTAAATTTTTTTTTTTTTTTTTATATTCATGTGGTCACAAATTATGCATTTCTGGTGAAATCTCGACGTCGAATTTTTGGGTTCAATGCAATACCTTCTCTATACTCAATGTAAATTACGTGTAGAGAAAGTAAAAATGTCAATGAAGACTATTAATTCACTGAATTGTACCAAACTTGATAAATGTTTAAATAAAAAGCTTATTTCTGTATGTTATAATTAAATAATGAGATATTTTAATCCTTGTTAATGCAACCCCAATGTGTGTGGAGTGATTATGATCCCTCACAAATAATGTAATTTTTCATTAATAAACATAAAGAGTAGAATGCGTCGAACTTAAACATTATGTTTACTTCAAGTTTCCTATAAAGTTGTAAACAAAACGCACTTAAGAATAACGTGCATATATAATAAAATTAGGAAAACTAATTATTGTTTTCATAAAACTACTACTGTTTCTTCATGTAATGGAGTAGGTCCGTCTATGTTTACTTTATTTACACGTACTATATACATAGTGCATAGAGAAGTTATTGTATTCCACCCAAAAATTCGATAACGAGTTACCATCAGAAATATGTGATTTGAGAGCCCTAAATCCAAAAAGAACTTTTCGAAAAATAACTGTATGTGTCTGCCTATGTGTCGACTTGGATAAATATATCGTATATAAAAGATATTTACAGTGTATATTTTGAATTTTCTGGGAATAGCCTCTGAACATCTCTTTATTCTGGTTGAATTTTGTATAACTGGTAAACCGTAAGAGATAGGCAAGAACTTGCTACACAAAAAATGTTGTTCAACACACAATTTGTGTCATATAAGTTTTTTTCGTAGAGTTGACGGTTTCTGAGATATCCCTTGTTATTGGTTTCAGTTGTAAAATACTTTTCTCATATGGGAATTTGTCAATTCCTGGGCATAAAAGAAAAATAATTTTAATAGTATAGCAATCAGTTTTTAAAAGTTTTAACTATCTCTCTAATCTAGTTTTCTAATTGTTTTCCCCTTCTGCTTACAAGGAAGCAAGTAATATGACCATTTTTACTAATTTTATCCCTAATTAGCATGAAGTTGATAGAAGAATAAGTCTTTTAACAATAATTTGTTACAGACATGTAGAGAAAGTTATGTAAAAGGAATACATTATATTTTTATTATGCTTAACGCACCATTTGTTTTTTTAGTTTTGGAAAGTCTATGAGAATATTTCATAAGCAGCCTTTACAATGGTTTTCATTATTTTTGCTGTGGAAATTTACCTTCGGCAGTTCCTCTGTCATTATTTGAAAGATATACAAACACGCTACAATATTAAGGCACATTTTCGTATACGACTACGTATGAAAAGGGAATACTACCTTTTTTTTATCCACAACGTTAATGGCAAAAATAACTTACGATTCAGAATACCTTGAAAAAAATCACCTCAATCCACATTTAAAACACATACTGAATGAAAAATGTAATTACACATAGATCATTTAAGAGTAGAACTCGTAACATATATAAATTTATGAATTCGAAGTGAGAAAATAATTTTTCACCGTCTTAACATTGTTAAGTTGCCGGATAAACACAATATTAATACTCACATGAAAACAGTATCGGCATACGTAAATTATTGAAATTTAGCATCACTAACACCTCTTAAAACAAGTTTACTATAATTTGTGTTAACTGTTTTTCACTAACTATAGCGCACGATATTCACAAATGCTACAATAAAGTCTTACTGACTTTTGCCATTTAAAGGGAGATAAAAACTCCTATTATATCAATGTTAAATTTGTCAAATTAGTAACCCATTTTCTATAAAATATTTAAGATATCAGAATGAAGTATCTCCCGGATGTAGAACACCTTCAAGTTCATTTGTACACGGCTAGTTTATATTTATTAAGGAAGATAAGTTTCTTATCTCAATTTTACCTTTGTTTTATTGCTCATTAATTTACTTTTTTTAAGAATAATTCCATTTCATTAACATCAAAGTAGGTCCACAGTAGCAGAGGCTTCAAGTTTATACCATTAAGTGTCAGCTATTCAAAGAAAAAATGGAGAAAACAAACTATTATGTATCTCCAAAGAAATAAATCATATGGCTTGAGCACATAAAAGTGACCAATGTTAACATAACTAAAACAGGAAAAGTAAGTTAAATTTAAATTTGTCTTTCATGTTCAGTATCTTCCAAGGATGCAACATGAAGGTATTCAAAAAAACCCTCCCACTTCAAACTAAACTTTACATGGAAAATGTGTTAAAAGTTTTGACTTTCTGAAAATGGTTTTAAGATATTTTCATGGTTAATAGCCTCTGAAGACGTCTGAAGACGTCTGAAGACTCTGATGATTCTGTATAACTAGTAATCCGTGGGAGATAAATTAAAAGGTAGATCTCGTTAAAGACATAATTTTGTGTTAATTATCTAGAGTGAACATTCCTGACGTATTCTAATTATTGTAGTGAATGATCAATACTTATTTTTTTCTCAACTTCAAAGATTTTGTCTTTCTTTTTCCTCTATATGCAAAAAGCTGTTTGTGTAACAGGATGTTATTAATCTCTTATCATTCATAATGAACAGAATTTTACAGGCTGTTCCCAATCAAATTAAGATATTTTTCATAAAATCATTATAGCCATGTGATATTTTAATAAAAATCTTTGGAGCCATTTTGGGAAAAGCAAAATTTCCAAAATTTTTGGATATAAATGAAATTTGGGATGGACACTTTTCTTGAAAATCTTCTTCGTACAACCTTGTAGGACGCTGAACTTAAATTGATATTTAACCAACGCTTAGCTTTAGATCGTGTGTGCGCGCGCACATTATACGCTCACTCACTAAGTTTTTTATTATTTTTTGTTTATTTGTTTGATTCAGTTGACATGTTTTCCGGTAAACTCTCAGTATCGAATTTTGGATGGAATATATTAACTTCTCCCTATTATGTGCATTGTACTTGGTATATTTGTATAAAGTAAAATTTATCTCATACTAACGTGTTTAATTTGATAAGGAGCGGTAATATACATGTTTTTTTTATTCTCTGAAAGCAGCAGCAATTTCAGTTCAATTATCATACAGTAGTGGTCACATGTAAATATGTGGTGGATTTAAAATTCAAAATTATTGAACTGGGGGTGTCGATATATAAAGTACCGCATGCTGTTAAATGGCCACTAGGATATTCAAAATGGAGAACTGCTCAACTAAATAGTGTTACGTGAAAAAAATATGAATTTCATCATGCTGTCTCCTTAAAGCACACTGTGACTTGGATAAATTCGTGAGAAGCAAATCACTTTGATATGCGGTAAATAGAATGGCTGGTACTTTGACTCTAAACTACTTTATAACCTGGGTAATATTACAATTAGTGCACGGTGAGAGGCTTTAAGTGTGTTATTAGTGCCCATAGTAGATTTCAGCACAAATTTGTGTCATTCCAAATGCAGAATCTAGGGTCAAAGGAGTAGCATACGCAGTAAGTAGCGGCAGGAACCTATGCTAACACACTCGCCTCTCACCTAGACACCCGGGTTCAATCCCAGGCAACCATATGTAAGATTTGTGGTGTACAAAGCGGCATAGGGGTGGGTTTTCTGCGGGTTCTCCGGTTTCCCTCGCCATTATATTCCACCAGTGTTCCGTCTGCACTCCAATTATCATCAGTGCCATCGCCTGCGGTGCCAAAGTAGTAAAAGCCGGCGTTAAACACTATTAAAGAAAAACACTTTCTGGGATGTCATTACTGGAGCCGGATGATAAGCAAAATATATTGAGCAATTGAGACCAGTTTCTGCTAACTGGCTCCCTATACAGGCCTTGTGGGCCATAAGAAGATTTCAGAGATCGAAGTTAAAGGAAACCCCAATTGTGAAGATTGCGGACTGTATTAATTTGACTATGGGGAAATTACATAATGGTGTGCTCTTAATGGGCTGCTGGGACAATAGCTACCCGGCCCGGCAGGCCTGCACTGCGAGGTAGCTATCACAAGATGTTATTTTTACCTTCTTTACTGGTTAACTATGACAGTGGCAGTGACAACTCACGGAGGAGATATCTAGATCTTCGACCTCCAATGGATCCTTTGTACCTACAGCCATGGGAGGAATGGGTGAGCTGAAGGAACCGTAGAAGACATATACGCTGCAAGTTGTCACAGACGATAGCGACGCGGAGAAATCTCTAATGATCACAGGGTCTCTCCGGGAACACAACCGTGGTGGAGGTCGGACAGGCTTCCCTCTGGCAGGGCCGAAAAAAAGTTGCAATTTAATAGCATCAAAGCGATCTGCTCGCCATCAGTCAACCTCATGGGACATGGGACAATCCTTAGGGACAAAACTTAGTCACTTAATGGGTAACCAATCAAAATTGAACCTTCCGTATGCTTTACTGTGGAACTATTTCACTTGGTTCTGGTTACCTACAGTAAATAGAGGAAATACTGACTTCCCTCAAACATTCTATATCAAGATTGAAAATCACGGTCTGAGACTTTCTGAATAAATAAATAAGTTAATTAATTTAAAACTTAGAAAAAGAAATAATTTAGAAAAAATTTCAAAGAGAATAACTTGCAAATCCATATCTTATTTATGGACTATATAAATGCCTTTGACAAACACAAATTAAAGAAAATATTGAAGATGAAGGGATATCCATTACATCTAACTAAAAGTAATAAGGAACTCTAAAACCAGACTATAAAAAAAGACTGCAATATATTTTCCTTATCAATTCGGCTGATTACATTCCATAAAGCAAAGGGAATGGACACACACGCACATATACACTGCTGTTGATGAATAGCAAAACTAGCTATCCAGTTGTATTAAAATTACAGATAGGTAACGTTTTAAATGCCGGCTTATTTTCAGCTTCTGAAGATGAGTTTTAAAGAGTAGCAAACAAGAGATATTTAAAAATTATAATTTAGAAATATTAAAAAAGAAGTCTAAGATTATAGTTTTAAAGGGGAAATATCCAAGCATATAAAAAATGTATCTGAATAACAAAATAAAAGATTAGGTAAACAATTTTAAGTGTCTGGGTGCTGGATCTTCTGTGATCAAGAAATAAATTCTGATGAAAAACTGCAACAATTCAAGCATAATTATATCGGCGCTCTATAGGGAAAAATCAGAAAAGAAACTATCATAAGCTGCTGTAAAGTATTAGTAGCTCCTCTATTGTTATGTGAAATTGAAAATTGTATACTCAATAGAACTCTCAAAGGAAGAATAGAAACATCCGAAATTCAATTTCTCTGTACATAGAAGGATTATATCCCAAATGTACAAATGCGAGAAGAATTAAATGTAAACAAATTGGAAGATAGATAAACAATAAATGTCAATAGTTGCAACATATACAAACAATGGATGTCAACAGAATTACCAAGCAGGCATTTGAGTAAAAACTAGAAGCTCTATGTTCGATTGGATGGCCAGATGGGAAAATATTTGTGGTGGAACAGGCTTAATATCCTAATACTGCAGAAGAAGAAAAAGAAAAAAAAAGGTTCGTGAGTGAATGTGTGTTCGGGGCGCGCGTGTTTGTCTGTATGTATGCTTTCGCCTATTTGCCTGTAAACAGTGCAATTCGAAAGTAGAAATACTAAGTTTGTCATCTTCCAAGGATGATACACGAACATTTTCAAGAAAATCTGCCACAAAAGCCTACACCTTACATAGAGCATTTTTCGGATTTTATTTCCTTTTTGTTGTTCTCAAAAATGACCCGAATGGTTTTCATTACACTAGCTTATGTTCAAGATATTATTATGAAATGTGAAGTGTGTGGGTAGTTATTCTTGAATTTTTGGAAATAGTATATGAAGTCCTCATCATTTTGAATAATACAATTGTGAACCGTATGAGATAAAGGGTTCTTAATACCCAAAAACAGAAAATTTTATTAAAGCGCACAATATACCCCATATGCATACAGTTCAGCATTTTTCAGTTAATGTCCCGGATATATCTGAATTTCTTGCGAGATGGCATCGTTCAGCTGGGTTGTTGGATATGTCAGGAATACTCGTTCTTTAAGGTAACTCCACAACCAAAAGTCGGCCGAATTGATACCTGCAATACGCGGAGGCCACCTTGGTGGGAAGTGCCTACTGTGGACACAATCGGCAAACATCTTCGTAATTAAATTGATTTGCAGGGATGTTGATGCGCCATTCTTGAATGAAGATTTTGTATTCGATATCGTGATTCCTCAGTCTAGGAATGACGGGGTGCTTTAACATGCTGGAGAAGTACTCCCCGTTTAATGTAATAGTCTGAATTGTTCCATTATTGTTTTCTTTGAAGAAATATGAGAAAATTATGAGTTATTGTAAACTGGTGCCACATAATACAGGACCTCCGAATCATGAATACCTTATTGAATTAATTTTAGGGTTTTTTTTTTACCAAAGTCTACAATTACACGTGTTATCTCGACAGAGCATAAAGGAAAAGTCTGGAAAATCCCTTATTCAGGTAACTCACCCAATCAACGAGATTCGAATTTATGACCTCTTGACCTTATCACAGAGGGGCCTTTTGCCTGATTTATTGTCAAGATGTTAGCGCTGCTACAGCTACCGTTGCAAAATGTATCTGCATACCTAACATCTATTTCATCTTCCTGCTTACAAAAGGATTCTTCTTGTCTGAGATAGTTTTTAATTTTGGTGGCTCTGAGGGAGTTTCGGTTGCGTACTGAGGCTACCTGACTGTATCTATAGAATATTAAATGCCTTGCGTTCCAAGTTTGCACCTGCTGCTGAGTTACTCTTAATCATATAGTTATGGGTTAAACACGTGCAGACTTGGTCCTTTTCAAGATGACTTACCTCTCCGATGTTTATCTTTATAATGTTGTATTGGTGAATAGAATTTAAAATTGTAATCTTGTATCACAGTTATCAAGGTTAATGTAAGTTTCAAGGCATTTTAAAATCCGTTATTTAATAGGTTAAACATTCCTAGTATGAGGTTTAGATTTTAGTTGGTGTTTTAATATGTGTGTGTTACTTGATTTTCTGGGTTCATGTCAGCAATTTTATTGGCATAGATCGTCAAATTAAATTAATTTTCAACCTAACCTTGTGTAGCATTTTTCGCTTATTATCTTTGAATATATTTATAAAAATAGTTATTTTTTTGTTTTTACAATGAAAATGTAATGTTTTATTTAAACTATATAAATAATTAAGATGTAAATGGATTTTAACCACCTGAATAATAAGTTAGCAGCTTTTATTCGATCAACACATCTTCTTAATTGGAATAATTTATTCAATTCTATCATTAACGATATATACGTTACCCGTCAATATTATCCATTTATATTATCACGCTTATAATTTGTGAGTGTAGCACTTCAATATGCAAAAGAACTTTATACATATTGTAGAATAAAAAAAAATATAAAAATGATTCACATTGAAGTTACTTCAATTTATTTTAATCATTATATATTTCGTAAATGATTTTACTCGCTGGGAGAACCAAATATGACGAATAATAAAGTCCATCTATCTTGAAAGGAACTGAGATAACTGAACATTATCTGAATACATCATCTACCCATTAGGATTTAAGAGTCTAATATTTTCTGTTGGTTTGCGGCCAGGCCAATGCTTTGTTTTGGTTTCTGTTTGAAATTCGGTTCGCTACGTGACTGTGTGCTTATTATCAGCCACTACCACAACCGAGAGGTGGGGTTCCGATCATTTTCACTAGACCTGAGCTAAACGCTGCGTAAGAAACTGTCATACCTGATGATAATTCATTCAGGTGTAGTGTGGAATAGTTAAATCAAAGCCACATCTTTATTAAACAGGAACTTTATTAATGGTCAATAACTGCAACATCAACAATATATGTTCATTTACAGAAGATACTCAAAATGTTAGAATCTAAGCACAAATCGCATCTTGCTAGCCAATTTTGCCGTACCCTCGTTAGAGCTTCTGTGTTCTCTAGGACTGATTCAAACACACGTGTGCGAAGATAATCAGTGGTCGTAATCTCGTCAATTACCCTTCAATTATTCAAAGCAATAGTAATCTAAAGGATTGAGCTCTGCAATAATCAAAAAACATTTCCAAATAATCTTGATTTGTAAAAACTAGTATCGCTCAGAATGCATTTAACGCATCTGAAGCACGAAGAAAAACCGCTGTTGAAGCACAACATTCCTAACTATTATGGTCAATTAGTATTGAGAACACCTTGTGGCTTACCGGGAAACATGCGAGTTAGTTGAGAAATTCAATGCTATGCCGGTATATTGCCATAGTAGCTCAGTGGAAGAGCAACCGGCTAGAGATCAGGTGATCGGGGGTCCAAATCCCGGCATTGAATTTATCAGTCTAACTCTACCTATACAACTCCTGTCCTACACACGGCTTGTGTGAAAACAATAAGAAAGTATACTAGTTTGACAAACATAAAAGATCACTAATTCAAAATCTTCTCGGGCTTCTAGCCAGGTAAAAATTTGGCTTGACACCAACGTTTCGAAGAAGTGCATCTTCCTCGTCTTCAGGGTCGAGTTCACCCTGAAGACGAGGAAGATGCACTTCTTCGAAACTTTGGTGTCAAGCCAAGTTTTTACCTGGCTAGAAGCCCGAGAAGATTTTGAATTAACACGTCGCCAGGAAAGCTTTAGTTCTTATTTTATAAAAGATCACGTTTGCAATTGCTCAAGAGTTTTAGTCTTCGTCTTATGTGGCATATATTTTACGTACCGTGTTAGTAAACTGTAAGAGACACATGTTTTTTCAGAGCGTAAGTGAAGATTCTAGCATTAAATATCACCATTAGTACGTTTGTTCCAGTCTTGTGGTACAGGAGGACCATTAGTATAAGACCATTGTATTGTGTTTACAACCACCATTCTTAAACAATCGACATAATATCAGCGTTTAAAGAAACATTGTTAAATGGTGATTAACTTCAATATTGCACTTGACTTCAATATACCTTCATTTAAGTAAATGTAGTGTATAGGGTATAGCAGTACCTCGATATGGTTTACATATGTTCTTTCTTTTCCCCTCTAAGTAAAGATAATTTTGATATACATCACTTTAGCGAAAACAAAGCTGTAAGTCTAGAATCTTATGGTTGTGGGTAAAATGCAGCAAAACAGAAGATTCCTGCTCGTTTCTTCCTATCAGAAAGTAGATAAATGCTTTGATTTCGTGTTCGATGCAGAGAAGACACTGGTTTTATATTTTCAGAAAAAAGACAAAGTGTAATCGTACTTTCAATTATACACTATAACAAAAACTAAATGAATCAAGAAATAAACCTTAGATCATTCATTTCTACAAAGATGCCAGTAGTGGTGTTGATACCCTGGCCCAGCTAATGAGTACATACACACCAGGCAGGAAAACCAGACGCAGGACTCTGAGGACTTTAATGGCATTTTGGACATACCTGGAGTGAATAACGTTGTGCTATTTAAGTTTTTGCATAATGAATGACAGTAAATGAGCCAACGTCAATGCCTAAGGGACCTAGGGTTAGAGCTAACAGGGTTGCATATAAATTATCATATGTCAAAGCCAATAAGTAGAGAGCTGAGAGAAGTGATCAGGTGTACTCTAGATATCACTGATTCTGAAACTACACCAGAAGTTTCCAGAGGAAACCCAATTAGAGCAAAAGCCAGGAAAAACTAAGACGAAGTGTAGTAATGTCATGTACCTGTCTGTCCTGGGCATAAGTATATTGATTGTTCTAACTGTATATAAAATGTATTGCATATGTCTACCTCTTTATGATATTCCAAGGACCATAATTATATTGCATAGTTTATTTTCTTTGTTTAATACGTCAGATAGTGCAAAGATAATCCTACCTAGAGGTAATGCTTGCATATTACTCACTATGTACACCAAAAACATGTGATATTGACTTATATATTAAATTTTGACAAGAATATTACGTTCATGCAGTTGACAAAATAAAATATGTGTTTAAATGGAAAGATTTTTGGATTATAATCTAGGATACTCAAAGAAGGATTAAAAAAATGGATATATGTTCCAGTGATATAACATCAGTAGGCCATTTATTAAACTGCCTTTCTAGTGACAGATCTTAACCCATTCAAATTTGCTTCAACTCTAAGAGAGTTTATTCAAACTTAACACAGAATAAATTTTGAAAAAGTATTTGACATGTGTAGATAACCCTTCCAGTTACAAAATCCAAAGGGCTATTTCAAATTAAAACCAGTCAGTGAGGAATTAGCGTGAGCGACCTTCGTGTTTCAATTGTCACTGAGCGCGACCTACTCACTGTCTCCGATAATAGACCAAGGAGGATAACACGAAGGCCGCTCCCTGGAAGATTTTAGCTTGAAATATCTCGTTGCATTCAGCAAATACTTTAACGTTAATGGAACCACAAGCAAACAAAAATTAATTTAAGAGAAGCATGCATGAGTATTTTCCCTTCTTTTGTTGATGTATGTTTTCTATGTCTATGATAATTCCAAGCTAAAATATTCCCTTTGATGCTGTCTGAAATAACCTCGTAACAAAGATCTATCTCGTCATAAATTACAGCTTGTGTCATAGGAGTTTCTATAGAAGTATAGAGAATCGCAATTTCTGTAAAATTATAATTTTCTGTTTTATCGAGCTAAACAAATCAATCCCCTCAATGGGGGACTTATTTAATAATTCCACAGAAAAGAACATTTCTCCAGCAAGATGGAGCGCTCCAAAATCTTAGTTGATAATTGTGATGAAGAGAAGGATTGAAATATTGGAGATAAAGTATCTTTATCCAAAAAAGCAACCTTTTTTATCTTTGCTAATTGCGCTCCTTTAAAGAGGCATGGGATGGTGGCTCATATATGGACATACAACAAAATAAACATAAATATATCTTGTTGTAACTGACAAAACAATATAAAACACTTAGATAATACATTTTCGGTATTCATTCCTATTTTCCGGCTTAAGTTTTCTACATGTATCGTTTTAATTTTCACTAAACCATAATATACTTCTACAACAGCTTTAATGGATAAACATAAACATTTACTGTGTTTAGATTCCTTTTTTTTCAAAAGCAATTAAAGCAGAGAGCTGAAAATTTTAGTCTCTATGAAAGTATTCTACATAATATCACTGAGCTAAGAAATATAGCTGTTAATAGATGTAATCCATTCATATGACTTTCTCTATATCTCTGCAACAAATGTTTGTTAAAAAGTTTATGCTTCTATTCACTCCATGTTAAGTTAGAAAAAATTAGCAGAAATAGTTTTATTACTTGCTTCCCTGTAAGTAGAAGCGAAATAAGGGAGTAACATAGGTTAAAGCGATAGCAAAAGATGGTCGCTATGTGACTGAAGTTCCTTTGTTTGTATGGACAGGAGATAACAAATTCCTGTATGAGAAAAGTATAAGTTTTTTAAGGTTGAAATAAAAAATAAGGAATATCTAAAAAACGATCAACTCCACGAAAAAAATGTACATAACATAAATTGGGTGTTTTAATGTGCTATACATTTTTTGTATGGTAAGTTTTTGGCTATCTCTTACGGTTTACCAGTTACACAAAATTCGGTAAAATATATCAAGAATAAAGTAGTCTTCAGAGGCTATTCCCAGAAAATTCAAGATATACATATTATTTATCAAGTATATATCTTTACTATATGATATTTTTATCAAAATCGTTAGAGCCATTTTTTAGAAAATATTTTTTAGTTGGGGCTGGGGGGATTTTCTTGAAAATCTTCGTGTCGCATCCTTGGAAGATACTGAACTTCAATGCCAAGTTTGGTATTTAACGGTCTTTTCGTTTTTGAGCTATGCTGCCCTCAGACACACAGACACAGACAGACAGACAGACAGACAGACAGACACACGGACATTTTTCTAAAAATCCTTTTTTTTTAATTCAAGTGGTCTCAAAACATGTAA
The DNA here is from genome assembly GCA_030762935.1 of Hymenopus coronatus. NCBI lineage: Eukaryota > Metazoa > Arthropoda > Insecta > Mantodea > Hymenopodidae > Hymenopus > Hymenopus coronatus. The sequence continues at coordinate 115,127,960 of CM060894.1, forward strand.
TTCCGGTGAAATCTCGGTATCGAATTTTTGGATACAATGCAATACCTTCTCTATAAGCTATGTGCATAGTACGTATAGAGAAAGTAAAAATAGCGTTGGAGAATGTATGGTTACTTAGAGAAAGGAATATGTGTTTGGAAAAAAATTAGTTTCGAGTCATTCAAATTGAAATTTAAGTTTCAAGATTGTTAACACAAACACAGATATCATTAACTGCATTCCATACAACCTCCTGATTTGCAGCTCTACATATTTTGGCCTAGGACTACTTTTGACAGATAGCTCTGGTGGGCTTGAGTTCTGCAACTCTTTTAACGCTACATGTCAGATGTAAAATGCGTTAAATATTTGAACTTTTAGCATAAGGGGTATTATGAATCAGGAAAATCACGAATTTTTGCTGTATAAAACACAATTGCCAAAATGTTATTCCAGTTCCTTACTGAGTTAACGATTACTCTATATGGTGATTTTTTTCTGGACAGGCAATATGGCTGGGACGCCAAGAATACCGCAGTTTTACGCTGAACAAGATATTCTCATTACCGGAGGAACTGGATTCGTCGGAAAAGGCCTTGTGGAGAAGCTATTGAGAAGCTGTCCAGATGTTGGGAACATCTATCTGCTGATGAGAAAAAAGGGCAAACATGATCCTGCCTCAAGATTACAGAAGTATTTGGATGACCCGGTATTGTATCTTATTATAGGTTTTGACTTTGAAAAATATGCAAAATTCCAAGAGAGGCATTTGCTGGAAAATAATATTTAACATATGTTATGTAAAAGCAAGCTATAATAAGCACGTATGTGTATTTTTCATTTTAGGTTTTCGACCGACTGAGAAAAGAAAAGTCAAAAGGCTTAAGTAAAGTGAAAATGGTACCCGGAGACCTTACCTTCCCTGGGCTCGGTCTGTCTCCAGAGGATCGCCAAATGCTCCAAGAAAACGTTTCCATCATCTTCCATTCCGCAGCAAGCGTTCAGTTCGACGATCCGCTTAAAAAGGCGTTCTACGCAAACGTGAAGGCGACCGTGGAAATGCTGGAGTTCGCCAAAGGTGCCAAAAAGCTTAAGGTAAGTTTCTATAGTAATTAATTGTGCAATAAATAAATATAGAATCAGAATAAAATGACACAGATTGATTTCAACTTCCGGCCGGCTGCTCCAACCAACTGATTTACTATAAGAACATGCTGAAACAGTACAAAATAATGTAACTATTAGCACAAAAAAATGAAAATAATTTGGAGAATTTATTGAAAGTAGAACGTACCCTGAATTCTAAAACATCCTCAGTCAATAAGCCTGATTTTTCAGAAACAAACGTTTTAATTTTATTGTTTTTGTATCAAATACAAATTTATGTTCAGTGTCTTAAAATATGTGAAATAACATCCCAAATAATAACTTATCAAAAATTTAATTTTTTTTTACTAAGCAACAGACACTAATCATTACATAGCTAATGCAAAAGAGACTTTTTACTTTCTCTACGCGTACTATGTGCATAGTGTATAGAAAAGATATTGTATTGCACCCAAAATTCGATACCGAGATTTCCCCGGAAATACATGTTTTGGGACCCCCTGCATCCAAACATAAAGCATTTTTAGAAAGAAAAAAAAAGGTTCGTGTGTGTTTGTGTGCATCATAGCTCAAAAACAAATAGTCGTTTAAATACCAAACCTGATATTTAAGTTCACGATAAGACACGAAGAATTTCAAGAACATACCCCTAACCCCAACTACCCTTTATATTGAAAATTTTTCGAAAGTTTTGGTTTTCTTACAAATGGTTTAACGATTTGGGTTAAATATCTTATATTAAAGCTATTTACATGACAAATAAAGTGTGTATCTTGACTTTTCTGGGAAGAGCTTCTGAAGAAATCTTCATTCTGGATTACTTTAGCGGAATTTTGCATAACTTGCAAACTGTAAGAGATAGACAAAAACTTACTAAAAACTGTGGAACTCATTAAAACACAAAATGTATGTTATATACATTTGTTTCGTGGAGGTGACCGTTTTTTTTAGATATTATTTGTTATTGATTTTAGTTTTAAAATACACTTACTCTTCACATACGGGAAATTGTCAACCCCTGGTCATACAAACAAAGGAACTTCAATAATATAGTCCTTTAAAACATTTTACCATCGCTTTGGACTAGTGTACTCCCTTCTTTCTTTTCTACTTACTAGAAGGCAACTAATAAGACCATTTTTGCTAGTTTTTTCTCGATTAGCATGAAGTAAATAGAAGAGTAAGCTTTCTAACAATAATTTGTTGCAGAACTGTAGAGAAACTCATGTAAATTGAACACATAGATTTTTTATTTTCTCTAGCATGCATATACAATGCATATGGTAGAAAGAGAAAGTATTTCTTTCAATTTAAAAGAGTTCATTACTGATATTTGACCACAAATTAATATTTTAAGAATCCTGAATAAAAAATAGCATTTTAAGTCTGTGTATGTATGTGTGTACGTGTGCATCTTTGGACCGCATAATTCAAAAAGTCGGTTAAGTACCAAATTTGGTATTTAATATCAGTATCTTCTTAAGATGCAACACGAAGCTTTTCAGGAAAATCCCCCACCCCAAACTACCCTTTATATAGGACATTTTTTTTTCGAAATTTTTGATTTTCTCAAAAATGACTAACGATTTTGATTAAAATGCTGTGTGTTAAATATATTTATATCTTGAACTTTGGGGAATGTCCCCTGAAGATCTCTTTATTCTGGATGACTTTTGCATAACTGGTAAACCTTAACTAATAGAAAAAAAAAAACAGTTTTGGTGGCGTTTAACGCCCGCTTTTACTACTTGTGGCAACGCAGGCGATGATAAGGGTGATACATGGAATGAAGATGGAGCACCGGTAGAATGCGATGGCGGGGGAAACCGGAGAACCCGGGGCAAACCCACCCCTGCGCCACTTAGTTCACCACAAATCTTACATGCGGTCGCTTGGGATCGAACCCTGGCCATATAGGTGAGAGGCGATATAAATTTAGTCCTCGTTAAAACAAATAGAATTTATTCATATGCATTTTTGTGGAATTAAGCATTTCCAAGATATTCCTTTTAATGAGTTTCAATTTTAATGTACTTAATTTCTATATCTTTTTATTTCACTACTAGCCATGCTAGAGGAACCGCATTTCAATAGCATAACATACAGCTTTTGCTTTATTGGTGTATTTTTTTTTTTTTTACTTGTAAGGAGCAAGTATTAAGACGATTTCTGCTGATTAGCAAAAATTAGATGAAAGAATGAGAATTTTTATAAGAAAATTATTGTTTTATTCCATACAAGTCGTGTGTAGGACAGGAATTGGATAGGTAGAGTCAGTCTGAAAAATTCAATGCCGTAGCCGGGATTTTAACCACGGATGTCACGGTCCCTAGCTGGTTGCTCCACCCCTGAGGTACCATGCCAACATGCTGGCATAGCATTACATTTCTCAGAGGTTTCCCGATAAACCTCAAATTATTTTGAGATGACATACCCCTATGACGACTTACAATGTTATAAGTACTTTAAACCCAGGATTCATATTATAGCCAACTGTTACGGTCAAGTAGTATTTTTTTTTTATTCACAAGCCGTGTGTAGGACAGGAGTTGGATGGTTAGAGTCAGACTGAAAATTTTAATGCAGAAGCCGGCATTTAAACCACGGATTTCCCGGTCTCTAGCCAGTTGCTCTACCACTGGGCTACCACGGCAACATGCCGGCATAGATTAAATCTAATGGTGATAGAGCAACCGGTAACAGACGGGGAGATCCGTGGTTCAAATTTAGAATAATTTAATAGAATAGCTGGTTAAAGAATACTTAGAAAAGTCATGTGATCACTTAGGAAAATTTTAGTTGCCACACTTTAAAATCTAGGATACGAGAGGAATGTTAAATTAAACGAATCATTCATCACACTCTCTGGGAAGCTTCAGTAGAGAATGGGCCTTCGAACTAGAACTTCCGAGGATTTCTGGGCACGGTCTAGCGGCAACGATAAATGGAAGTACAAAATGAAATGTGGGTAAAACAATAATAATAATAATAATAATAATAATAATAATGATAATTATTTACAAATTGGGCCGCTTACTCTCTCTCCGCTGCGACTTATACCAGTTTTGCACTCTAACGGGACCGGTGTGGTTAGAGGGGGATTAGGGGTGGGGAGATGGTTTAAAAAACTAATGTTGCTACCTGTTTATATACTCACATTAACCTAAACGGATTGGAACCTAACCTCGCGCTAAATTTGAAATCCACAGGCTTTGAAACTGTCATCATAAATACAAAGTCAATCAATCGCACTTAGTTTCATTCGATTTTAGAGTGGCCGAAGTTCTGCATAGTAAAATTCACTGAACAGCTGTATCTGCGTGAAACATACTTGTCATACATCAGCACAGCGTCTAGCGACTTATGCCGGTGTGGGCCGCGCCGTGGCCGAGTGGTTAGACCACTCGCCTCTCACCTAGACGGCCGGGGTTCGATCCCAAGCGACCGCATGTGAGATTTGTGGTGGACAAAGCGGCGCTGGGGCGGGTTTTCTCCGGGTACTCCGGTTTCCCCCGCTATCGCATTCCACCGGTGCTCCATCATCATTCATCTATCATCAGTGTAACCGCCTGCGGTGCCATAAGTAGTTAAAGCGGGGTTAAACACTACCAAAAAAAAAAAAAAAAAAAATATGCCGGTGTTGCATTCCACAACACTGTTCGCCTGCCGCCGACAATGAAACTCGGGTTTTAGGCACTTTAGCGTGTAGTATTATTATATATTTACATTGCAAAAGTACTACAAGACTTCTTTATTTATATTCTACTCCTTCTAGGCAGCATACTTTATAAATATTCACAAAAAAGTATCGCTACGCGCTCGTAATAAATTAGAGTTTAACTTAATTACGGAGTTTTTCCGATAAAAAAAATTGGTGAAAACGTAACAAATATAAACCAAACTTACAGTCAAACCACAATTTGTCTAATTAGGGGCCCAAGTTCTCTATAATAACCATAATAATAATAATAATACATCTTCTACCTTTACTTAGTATTACCAAAACCTAACCTGCTGTCTGCACCTGGGCGTGGCGGGTTGGGGGGGGGGGGGAGGGCGGTGTGTTCCATCCCTCTGGGACGTTGTAACCGCAAGTAGAACTCGGGTAGGCTGCATTATACGAAAAGTCCCCTTCCGTTATAGCCTTTGCACCCTATTATGCCACTACAAGAAAATTGCATAAAACTTTATATGCCAATCGTAAAAATTGATAGGCACATTCCTTGGCGTAACAATATTTACTCCTGTCTCAGCGTAAATAAATCTTATTGTTTCATTCATATGATTTTCTCTACCCGTTTTGTAAACAAACTATTCTAAAAAATCTGATGTGTTCCATCACATGACTTTCTCTACATCTCTGTAACAAGTTATTGTTAAACAGCTTATTTTTCTATCTACTTTATGGTAATCGAGATAAACATTAGCAGAAATTGTTTTAAATTACTTGCTTCCGGCAAATAGAAGGAAAATAAGGGTATACACTCGGTTAAAATGATAGTCATATCTTTTAAAAGCTGTTTGCCATGTGGTTGAAATCCGCTTCTATCCAGGACCAAAAATGTACAACTTTCCGTGTGAGAAAAGTTTAAACATTTCAAATCTGAAACAAATAATAAAGAATGTCTCAGAAATGGTCAATTCTACGAAAAAAATATATATGATATAAACTGTTTGTTTTTACTTGATCTACATGCTTTGCATAGTACATTTTTGTCTATCTCTTACGGTTTACCAGATACACAAAATTCATTCAAAATGAAGAGGTCTTTAGATGATATTCCCAGAAAATTCAAAATATATTTTTCATTTTCCATATAAATACCTTTAATATACGGTATTTTAATCAAAATTGTTACAGCCATTTTTGAGAAAATCAAAATTTCCAATTTTTTTACATGTAAAGGGTAGTTTCGGATGGGGAACGTTTCTAAAAATTTTCGTGTTGCATCCCTGGAAGATTCTAAACTTAAATATAAAATTTGGTATTTTACCGACTTTTCGTTTTTGAGTTATCGTGTTTACAGACAACGGATACACAAAAGGATCTTTTTCTGAAATACGTTTTTTTTTTTTGGATACAGGGGACCCTAAAACGTGTAATTCCGATGAAATCTTGGTATCGAATTTTTGGGTGGAGTGCAATACCTTCTCTATATACTATGTACTACGTGTAGGGAAAGTAAAAATAATATAATAATAATATTTCATCTATTTCATGTTAATCCAGATAAGCATTAGTAGAAATGGTCTTACTTCTTGATACCTTGTAAGCAAAAGGGAAATAAGGCTAAAGCGATAATCACATCTTTCAAAGGCCGGTCGCTAAGTGTGCAATTGAAATTTGATTCACTTTGTAAGGCCAGCAGTAAACAAAAGCGAGATGTAAGGAAAGGTTTGAATAAAGCTATCTAGTTCAACTTAAAACGTTCAAATCTACAACAAAAGTACAAATGGCATAAATTGTGTTTTACAAAATCTATATTTCTATGGAGAAGGCTTTTGTCTATTTTTACAGTTTCCTAGTTATGCAAAATTCAGAAAAATTTATTCAGAACGTACAGGTCTTCAGAAGCTATTTCCTGAAAACAGAACATATATATTTAATCTGTGATGTAAAATACGATAATATACGATTTTTAATCAAAATTGTTAAAGCCATTTTTGAGAAAAACAAAATTTTCAAAACAGTTTTGAAAATTATTGGGGAGGGATATTCTTTAAAATCTTAGTGTCGCATTCTTGAACATAATAAACTTGAATATCAAGTTTGGTGTTTAATGTTCTTTTAGTTTTTGAGCTATGTTGTCTCCAGACAAACACACAGGCACACAATGGACCTTCTTCTAAGAATGCTTTTTGGACCTCAAAACATATATTTCCGTGAAAACTCGATGTCAATTGTTTGGGTGGAATATGTACGTTGTATGTGTAGAGAAAGTACAATTCCATAACGTATGGCCATACTTATTCCACTGTATGGAAGTGAATCTTAAATAGTGAAGAGAAAAGATTTGTACCTTGAAAATGCTTTGTGCGGTCAAAGGTCGCAGTAAGCTGGATACAAGTTCTAATAAAAGCATTAGAAATAACTGGATATTAATGTAATAAATGATAGAATACAAAAACATAAACAAAAATGGAGTGAACATCTGGAACGATGGAAGAAATAAGAATTCCAAAGACGGCAATACAAATTTAATGGAAAGAGGGACAAGAGGGCCAAAGAATGACCAGATGTGTTCCTTTCACATGGCTTTCTTTAGTAAACAAAAATCTCACTAAAGATTATTTTTCTTTCTGTCCCATGGTAATCTAAATTAGCATTAGCAGAATGAACTTATTGCTTACCTCTTTGACCAAAGCGATACACTAATGTTTCAAAAGTCGTCGCTATGTGAATGTCGCTTCTTTCTATGCCCCGGAGTAAAACAAAATAACCAAAAGAGCTTCCTGTTTGTGCAAATTAAGTAGTTTAAAATTGAAACTAATAACAAATAATATCCCTGAAACGGTTAGTTCAACAAAAATGTAAGAAGCATAACGCATGCGTTTTGACGAGATCTGCATTTTCTGTAAAGTAAGTTTTTGCCTCTCTTACGGTTTACCATTTTTGCAAAAGTCATTCTGAGTGTAGGAGACTTCAACGGTTATTCTTAAAGGGTTCAAGATATAAATATATATTACATCTTTCATATACGGTGCCTTAATGAAAATCGTTAGAGCCATTTTTGAGAAAATGAAACATTTCATAATTTTGTTCATGTAAAGGGTAATTTGGAGTGAACATCCCTGGAAGATACTAATCTTAAATACCAAGCGCGCGCGCACACACACACACACACTGACAATTTTTCTAAAAATGCATTTTTTTTTAATTCAGGGGATCTCAAAACTTAAATTGTCGTGAAATCTCGGTATCGGATTTTTGGATGGAATACCATACCTTCTCTATCTATTGTGTTACATTGTACAAATGCGCTACATAAAATAAAAATATAATTGAGGTCCAAATAAGACATTAGGCCTGATTTCTGAAAATCGAAGAAGAAGAAAACAAAAAATGTTAAACACGAGTCCCATAATCATTATTAACTATCAAGAAAATATTCTAGATATTTACAAGATTTTGTAAGTCTTTGTTTTTGTCCTGAGGTGATCAGCAATAAGATTCCATTGGTACATGTTATATGGAGTCGAGTTCAATGTAAATAAACAAACTTCGCAGGATACTTCTTTGAAAAATCTGTTATGTTTCATTCACATGACTTTCTCTATATCACTGCAACAAATTATTCTAAAGAGCTTATGCTCCTATTTACTTAATGCTAATCTAGAAAAATTACCATCTTCCTTGTAAGTAGAAAGAAAATAAGGGAGTGGCATAGGTTAAAGCGATAGTCAAAAGCGGGTTACTATGTGACAGAAGTTCCTTTGTTTGTATGGACATGAGATGACAAATTCCTATATGAGAGAAGTTAAGATTTTCGACCCTGAAAACAAAAAGAAGGAATATCTCAAAAACGATCAACTCCAAGAAAAAAATGTAAACAACATAAATTGTGTGTTTTAATGTGCTCTACATTTTTTTGTATGGTAAGCTTTTGACTATCTCTTACGGTTTAGCAGTTATATAAAATTCCGAAAAATTTACTCAGAATAAAGTAGTCTTCAGAGGCTATTCCCAGAAAATTCAAAATATACATTTTATTTGTCAGGTAAATATCTTTAATATACGATATTTTAATCAAAATCGTTAGTCATTTTTTTAGAAAATCAAAATTTTCGAAAAAAGTTCCAAGTAAAGGGTAGTTTGGGGTGGGGGATTTTTCTCAAAATCTTCGTGTCGCACCCTTGGAAGAAACTAAACTTAAATACCAAGTTTGTTATTTTACCGACTTTTCGTTTTTGAGTTATCGTGTTCACAGACACACGGACACACGGACACACACACACACACACACACAGACCTTTTTCTGAAAATACCTTTTTTTTGGATACAGGAGACCCGAAAACATATATTTCCGGTGAAATCTCGGTATCGATTTTTTTGGTGGAGTGCAATACCTTCTCTATACACTATGTACATAGTGCGTAGAGGGAAAGTAAAAATTGGAGTAATTTCAAAGGTGAAATAGATTCGTTTTATCTGTATGAAGCTATTCCTATCTAATGAAAGTATGTGGAATAATGCAGGTTTGAACATTTTGAGGGATATTGGATGGAGGGATATGAATAGAATAGTAAATGTATTACATCCAAATGATTTTCTCTGCTCATTCTTCAACAAACGACTATTACAAACTACTTCTACCTACTTTACGTTAATCCAACTTTTACTCGTATTTCTTTTGCATGCAGTGGGATGAGGGGAATGCAGTAGGCCTAAGCGATGGTCAAAAATTTTAGATGATGGTTGCTATGTGTAGGCTATGAAATTCCATTTTCTTTACGGACCAGAGAACCAAATTCTGATGTGTTATATTCTCCTGAGTTTTTATACCCTCCATTTTTATAGGTGACAGATATAAACTATCCTTACGAAATTATATTTCTATCTTCTACACTTTAATACAGATAAGTTTTTGCAGAAATAGCTATAGTACACAGTTCGTTATAGATGCAAAGGGCAAGTCAGATGTATAAGAACCCGACTGTTTTACTTAACACACCCCTTATAAAGCAATCCAACACAATTCTCATAATTTGATTTAAAGCACCATTCGTTTACTCTGGCCTTAAAATAGCATATATTTTGCTTGCAAACAGATACAATGAAATATCGAAAAAAAAAATTTAAAATAATAATGATTGAACCCTATGTAATATAAATCATGTTTTAAAGTGATCTACATATTTCTGTTATTTACCAGTTATACAAAACTATATGTAAAATTCCTAGCCAATGAAGAGAGTCTCACAGGCTATTCCCAAAATATTAAAACACAAATCTTATTTTTGAAGTAAATCTCCTAAATATAGGATATTTTAATCAAAATCGTTGGAGCCATTTTTGGGGAAATCAAACATTTTAAAAATCTTATTGTAAAATAAAGTATGGGATGCGTGTTGTATCTTTGGAAGACACAGAAAAATTCTAAGTTTGGTGTTAAAAGAAATTTAGTTTTTGAGTTATGGTGTTTATGATCATACGACACAAACACACATACACACACACTCAAACATACAGCATTCTTGCACAGAGCTTTTTCTGAAACTTTTTTTTTTCAAAACTTATATTTTCCCTGAAATCTTAATAATGAATTTTTGGTGGAATGCAATATTTACTTTACTGAGTATAGTAAGAAAACATCTTACTTTCTTAAATTAGCATTGCAATGAAGAGTATCGTAATGTTGTCGTCTTATATGCTTTCTTCCCTAGGCGTTCATGCACGTGTCTACCACCTTTTCAAACTGTGACAAATCTGAAGTAAACGAAGTAATCTACCCTGCTCTAATGGACTGGAAGAAACTTGAAGTTTTGATAAATGAAACGGACGAAGAAGTACTACAAATACTCACACCCAAGTAAGTGCGTATTGTTAATTTTTAAATAACTTATATTTCTTAAATTTTGTATAGGAAATTATATTTGTAAAATCACACAGAAAAAGGTGTATTAAGATTATTTTAGTTTAAATAAGAACTAGATTTTAATTTAAATGTAATTTTCTGCTATGCATTTTATATGTGTTAATTACTACATTTCACACACTTGAAAAATATTTTATAACCCACATGATACGAATTTTATTTATTGTGTTAAGAAGTGTAGGTAATATTAGATTATATAAAAAAGCAGCATAAATCAGTAGTTTGTAAATCTAGCTGTTCTTTTACATTTTAAAAATATACTTTATAAACGTATTTATGTTATCTCCATATTTGATGGACAAATAAAGGTCTTCTAAATCGTCGTGACACTCCACATGTGCAAAATATGAGAAATGAGAAGATGTGGTGAGAGTGGTGGGAGAGCAAGGGACTACATAGCATACATCCAGCAGGTGGAACACTGGTCCCCACCTCTCTTATTGTGCAAGAGAGTTCGTTTTCTGTGCTTCTGGAGTGGGGCTGTCATGGCGAATAACACCTGCTTTATTATACTTGTGAACATTATATTCACCGAGTCAATCTTTGAGCTTGGTAACACTGATGTACCTTTTGTCAAGAAAGTACCGGGAATTGACAATTTAAAAATCTTGTTTAGTCATCTAGTTTGTTTACAGTACGCCATTTTGTTAGTTTATCTCAAAGGTGATTTGCGATTTTACGATGGATGCATATATTGAACAAACAATCTGTCTCAAATTTTGCATTGAAAATGGTATTTCGTGTGCCGAATCGCTGAAAATGTCATAGAGGGCTTACGGTAAATCGACTTTATCAAAAACACGTGCATATGAGTGGTACAGTGCATGCTAAAGTAGTCGAGATGTGGTGGAAGATTTGCCTCGCTCTGGTCGGCCATCAACGGTTTCAACTGAACTGAACATCGCTAAAGTGTCTGAAAATCGTCATTTAGGTCTGAGAGAGATTGCCGCTGAACTTTCTGTGTCTCGCGAATCGATTGGTACCATTTTAAATAATTGTTTGGGCATGACACGCGTTGCACCTCGGTTAGTTCCAAAAGACTTGAATTTTCTACAAAAACTCAATCGCGTAAGGATTGCTGAAGACATGCTAGAACGAGACAGTTCTGACCCCACATTAATGAAACGCATTGTAACTGGTGATGCGACGTGGGTTTACGAGTTTGACACTCAAACCAGTCAACAAACTTCCGAATGGCGTCTTCCAACTGAACCGAAACTTAAAAGGGCACGTCAAACTCGATCAAAACTGAAGGTCATTTTGACAGTTTTCTTCCATTATCGCGGTGTCGTGCACCCAGAGTTCTTGCCAGAAGGTCAGATGATAAACAAAGACTATTATTTGAGCGTTATGTGGCGT